>OMKZ01036934.1:5633-28981 GCA_900302535.1 Neoniphon sammara | reverse complement strand
TCTCATGCTTTTCAGAATGTGCGTACACATGGGTCTGAGTTTCCATAGCGGTGCGCACATTCTCCCCTCAAGTTCATTTATTATAAATCCCTACACGAAAAAAAACTGTTAAAAACAAAAAAAAAAAAAAAAAAAAAAAAAAGAAAGAAAAAAAAAACTGACAGGAAGTGATGCGTCTGAGGGAACCCCGAGTCAAAACAATCTCAGTAGTGTGTTGAGGTTTCATTACGGCACCACTGACTCTTGAAAAGAGCCAAATCGTACTGAGGGCTGTCAGGTGTAAAATGTCTTCTGGTGGCCATTTTGGAGGTGTATATCTGATTTATGTGGATGGTGTTACAGCTGACAGTGTTATTGATGTACAACAGGGGGATGAGAAGGATGAGATTTGTGCAGGAGGAGGTGCAGTCCAGTCCAGTAATGCTGCAATGCCTCCTTGTCACCAGTAGAGGGCAATAATGACCCTTTAGAGCTGAGTTTACACGTCTCGAGAGTTTACACTTCTCACTTCTCAAGTAGAGTTTGGAAAAATTTTTTAATGCAACAAGAAATGTTGCATCTAATTTTTTTCCAGCGGTGTGGAGTCTCAGCTAACTGGACTGAAGGGAAACAGTACTTATTGAACAGCGTGTTGATGGGGTGTTCAGTACCTGGTTATGGGCTGTTGGCTGCGGTTCCCATTGAGGCTGATGTCAGACACTGGGAGGGCGGAGCCAGAGCCAGGGGGGCAGGGCTTATGACTATGGGGGGAGGAGCTGTGGCTCTTATTGGACGTCACACCATTACAGCAGTTGCTGTCGAACCCTAGACCAACACGACAATAAAGTGTTTACAAGTGAAATGTGAAGATGGAACAGATTTGCTTATGCTAATAAACAGTCTTTAACTGGATATTATAATAAATACAAAGTGCTTCGCCCTCATTCCCATGAGGATGGAGTTACTTGATGACCAGACTGCAAGGCATTAGTTCATTATAACATGTGGCAGCTAAATAAGTTTTATATAATCTGAACATGTAAAAAGTTCACATTTTTAATATCACTGGAAGAAAACAGGCCTGTATTTTGAGTTCAGACAGGCCAACCATGTTCTGAAAAGCCAATTTTCCCTATTATCAGGTCAAACTCGTCGAGATGTGATTGTACCACAAACGGGTGATTGTAGTGTAATGTAGGTGAGGTGAAGAGTGGCCCGTACCTGTGAGGTAGGGCTGGGAGCTGCTGGCTTTGTGGCTGGGGCTGCTGAAGGGCCGGGGGGAGCCGGGGTAACTGTCCTGAGACTTGGGGCTCCGACCTCCCAGACACCTCACCTCGCTGTCCGTCCCATTCACCATCTCTATGAACTGCCTCACCCTGAGGACAGGAAGGTGGGGGGGGAGATTAAACATACAAGACAAGACAAAGTACACAAGGAAAGAAAGAGCAGGAAGGGAAGAAAAAGAAAGAAAAAAGAAGCATCCATCAGCAGTTTTTAAAAAAAATATAAGAAGTTTACAATTCATAAAGCTGCCTTGTCATAAAATCTATTTCAGTCAACACACAGTCCTTATGTCTCTCATTGATGGTAGTTTAAAATCAAATTTTAGTCAAACTACAAGCAGCAGGGTTTATGAGAAATATAGTTTGGATTTCACAATATGCAGGTACAAACAGTGCCACTATAGAGGCTTTCGACTTTCCCAAGTTTGAAGTACAACTTGATGTCTAAACAATGTTTTCCACAGTATACAGTTTCATCCAAACATTTCTCGGGACTCACTTGAGCATGAAGAGAAGGTCTGGGTTCCTCTCCAGGAGGTTGGGGTAGAGCTGCTGGGTCGTCTCGATGGCTTCGCCCATTCTACCTGACAACACCAGCTTCTGGATCTCTGCAAAAACACCAGTAGACGTCTCCTGTCATCTGTCAGCACTGGAGAGGGACGCATTAATACCGCTTTCCCCAAGAGAGCAGTGGTTCAAAGCGTTTGTTTGGAGTAATAAACCGCGATATTTCCATGCAAATAAATGTTTGTTTTGCTATTTTCCTGATTGATTTAACAGCGATTTGATCTGTAGCCAGTTCATGAAAGCTGATACATGTGCCATTTTAAACACCCGGTGGCAGGTAGGGATATTTCCGGGTGTTGTGCCAATATTTGTTTCCATTACAAATTTTATTTCTCCTGGTAGTTTATTTTCACCTCCATTTCACGTGAGAGAATAAAACAAAATCATTCTCGTGTCTGTGGGTTGTTTTCCTACTGCTGGCTTTTCAAAAAATTAACATTATAAGGGATTATAAAGAATTTAAGTAGATTCCTCATAATGAATGGAGGTAATACTTGTTTGTCATCTCATATCAAACCACCTGCAGTGACTGTAAGAGGAACATGTCAGGCTGCATATTAGTCTATTTTTCATTTATTAAAGCACATTTCATACTGCATCTCTCTCTGGCACACAGAGAGAGATGCATTTTATGTTTCCGCTTTGTTTGGAATGAACAGTAGAAGAAGTGGGTAGTTAGCATGAGCAGCAACAGCCACCATGGCTGAACAGACAAAGAAAAGAAACTCAAACTCCATCAACAGGAAATCAAAGTCCCGCCCTGCACTGTTTGATTGACAGGTGATCTCTGGGCAGTGCAGAAACACCACAGCACCAACAAAGAAGGCAACAAGATTAAAAGCTAGTGACAGCAATATCGCATTTTTATACTTTAAATCTACTTCAAGTGCCAGACTATCACACAGCCATTTTACTTATGTGAGATTAGAAACTTAAATATCAGCAAATCCGAAATATGTTGATGAGCTCAGCCCTGACCCTCTGATACTCCAACTATGAACTGTCTGAAAATACCATTTGAACCAGGCCAGATTCCCAGTATATCTCAGTGAAAGCCAGTACTTGTACTGAACAACATACACCAGTAGTTTGGGGTAACTGGACAAAACTAACAGAACAAATAATGCATTTGTCTCCATTGCGGATTTCCCCCACTATTCCCTATGTGTGAAAGAAAAAAAAAGAGACTAAAATCTTTTTGCTTTGATTTCTACAAGCACAGCAGATGTACACTTGTACCCCTTTTCCACCAGAGCTGGCGCCAATTTTGCAAACTGTTCTCAGCAAAAACGCTGGTACTTGGCTGGGGAAATCAGCTCCAATTCATTTATTTTGCCGATTTTGTCTCATAAACTCAAGTGGCCAGGAACCGAGGAACCAGTAAGCGGCTGAAAGGCGGGTAAAGCTACTCGTTTACAGTATTTGAACCAAATTTGTTTTTTTACATAAAACAAGCTGCAGCAGCAACAACAAAGCTAGCCTCTCACAAGAGAAATGAGTGAATTCAGTTCCAAAACAATCAGTCCGTTGAAGACACCAACGCTTTACTGCCAATATGGTGAAGCAGAGAAATCCAAGACAGAGAGTTCACAAAAGGAAATCAAAGGTGTACAAGGAAATTAAGAAATGAGCTGGAGAAAGTCTGTATTATTTGAACCAATCAAATAATAAAGAAGCTGGAATAAAAGGGCATACAGGGACTACAAGAAAGAAGACAACAAAAGCTGTGCTGGGCGGTTCTCTAAGAACGCCCACATCTGTAAAATGATGTCATTTGTTCGGGGAAGCGCAGGCTGGAGGTTTGAATGGTTGAGAATCAGCACCAACTGTAATACATATGGCCCTTGGTATCACATTTATACTGTTAAGGTAATACTCCGATACAGCACCTAATTTTAGCCTGGCATCAGCATGATATCTCATACCTGTACCAGTAAATCCTGGATCCTGTATTGAACTGAAAGGACGAGAGATGCTGCGTGTTCTTACAGAAAGGCGCCGGCACCAAAGTACTCACTCTGTCGGTTTTTGATGGAGGCCAGCTCCTCGTGAACGGCCTGGTCGGTGGATTTGGCAAAGGCTTCAGCCGTGGCACAGTAGCTGTGGTGCACCAGGTAGGAAGCCACCATCCTGACGAGGAGACACAGGGAAAAGCCAAAAACACACTCAGTCGGTTGGACAAAAAATTCTGGAGAGCTTCGCAACATGCAGAAGTGCTTTCCATTCATGAGGTCAGATTACACTCGTTGGCAGCTCCAACGGCAGCTGGTCTCTCCTTCAGAGAACATCAGGTAAAATTGGACACTCAGAAATATCAGCTTTTGTGCTTACTGTAAACATACACGCATCCAAAAACATTACTCGTGGCTTCTCCATAGTGTCACGATCACTGCTCATTTTAGCATACATCTGATTCACCAAGCAGGTCTAAGATTCACTAATTATTGCCTCATTATCTTCCACACTCCAGCTGCATCAACACTACGGTGAGAATAATACTTTGCGTTTGTTCTCACGTGCTCGTGCTGCCTGCTGGGTGAAGTTCGCCACCATCAGGACAATTCAGACAATATCAGAATATTTTTAGTTACAGGGTTCGTACAGCCTCCCGAGAGTAAATTTCCAGCCCCTTTCAAGCACTTTCAAGCTACCTAACCCAAAATTTCCAGACTCTCAAAGCCTTTATCATCTAAATTATTTTAACTGCAATTGCGAAAAATAAAGTTTACAGAATTTCTTTATACCCACAGAAATGAATGTATATTGGCACTTTATGTTTTACCAGCTGTTCATATTAACTTTGATTGTGGTTTTGATCAGGATTATTTAATGCTTGCTAGTTTGTAGAGTACGGGATCGTTTCAAATATTAAAAGTTTATTTAAATTCAAGCATATTCCTAACTTGAATACATAACAGCTAAAATGAAGCAATTTCTTTTACTGTGTCACAGTAAGCTACATTTGGAGACAAATCGACCTTATCACACTGTTCACTTTTACTCATGTTAGTAAAATGACTTACAGCCGCACCACAATCTTGTTCAGGTATCTCTTGTTCTTGCTGGTTGTTATGTTTGGACATTTTGTGTGCACAGCCAATGCTCCTTTCCTGCTGAGCATCATGCTTTACAAAGACAATCACACTTCCCATCCACCAATCTGAGCTTAAAAACTTCCTGCTTTCAATCCCGGGCCGTGAGGCGACTTTCTCCGGATAAAGGCAGTAACTCTCTCCCCCCCTCAACCCCAATCCCCATCAAATGGAGATTAAATCCATTCAGAACAAGTAATCATAGCAACAGAGAGCTAATCCCATCAGTGCATGGCATGAAGAGAAACCGAGTCCCACAGCTCTTACTTCTGGATCACGGCTCCTGCTCTGTGATGGGGAAGCGGTCCATCTGGGCACCAATCCTAGCCATTTGTTAGCAGTACATTTGCTGTCACATATTTTCCCAATACTGCTTATTTATGAACTTTACACTTCAATGTCTGATATCAAACAACAATCCCACAAGTTTTTTATGAGAAACTTGATAGAAAAAGTCCCACCAGAATTTTATTGTTCTGTATTTCTATGTGGAGGAAACAAGCATCAACCAAAACTGAAGATACCCACTATGCTTTAAAAAACTCTAAATTCACTTTTTGTATTGTTAATTGTTCTCTTGGTCCATCTTACTTGTTTCTCTCGGCTCATTTTAGAACAAATACTTATTATATGTTTAGGTTTAGGGTAACTGGGCAAAAAATATGTTCCAGTTGTTTTTTCCAGCAGGATTCAACCTTCTTCTAGGTCATTCAATAACTATTTTTTTCTGAAATTGTATTAAATTTGTTCTGATCTATATCCTGTTCCTACATCCACTGGGGGTGTCAAAGTTACATCTGATCTTACAAGTTCACACTTTTGAACAATGCATACATACAGTTCCAGGTGAGTTAATCTAACACAGAAAAGTACACTAAATCAACTTTGTGCCAAATCCTCTTACTTTTGGATCATGGACTGCCACTCGCCCTCGCGCTCTCCGATGGGGAAGCGATCGATCTGGGCCTGGATTTTAGTCCTCCACTCGCGCATGTAGTCCTCGATGTCAAACACGAAGGGGTGCTGGCCGAAGTTGGCGTCCACCACCTCCCCTGGAGTCTGGAGGCCAACAGTCGGGTACAAGTTGGGCTGGGAGAGAAAGAGAGAGAGAGAGAGAGAAGAGAAACAAAACAGTATTAGGACGATAGAGGAAAAGGGCGTTTGGGAATGTAATCTGGACAGTAAATCAAAACAGGAAACAACGGCAGAAAAACAGGAAAACAGAAAATCTCAGGAAATCAGGCAATACGTTTTTGTCTCAGCGGCTGATTGCCCCTCAAAATTCAACGATCTACCAGTCAAGATTTCTACAACAGAATCAGGGCAGCAGGCTGGCAGAGCGAGGAGGAGACCGTCCTTCAAAGGCCGCTTTCAATCTGCTGTGACATTAATGGGGCAGTAAGTAAGATTTTTATCACCCCATAGCACAAAATGACCATAATATATCTGAATGGGGCGATAGGGCTGTTGATCAATATTACCGACCTAACAGCTGCACTGTCAGGTGCAAAGATTCCACTTTCTGCCCTGCACTGTTTTGGAATTAAACTTCACCAGGGTTCCCTGTTAAAACAATAGCAGGCCGCTGCAGTTTCTCTTGCCAGTAAGTGGCACTGCTCTGTAGCTGACTTGACCTCTGACCTCTTGGTGCAAGGGTGGCAGGGAGCAAGCGAAAAGACACATTTCTCCTTCAGTAGTCCCACATGTCTCCAAGCAAAATGCTACGGTGGATGGTGCAGCAGACAAAACACAGCAGCATGAAGCTACAGAGCTACTTTTAATTTCCCCACTCTGACTTGGGCTTCTTAATGCGAAGACAGGGTTTAAAGGACAGGAAGCATCAGACCAAATCGACAACAAAGCAGCATCAGCTCCACGGCAGCCAGCCAGTCTCTTGGTAATAACACTTCAGGAGAACAAAGGCCTGGCAACATCAACTCCCAAACTTTCAAATCCAGGCAGGCACAACGCTTTGAAACAAAAAGGGCTAGTCTGCACTCACACATCAAAGAAAACAGCTAAACTGATTTTTAAGGGCTTTTCAGTGACATATTTAGCAGCTGGCGCATTTATCTGGGAGTTTATCATTGATATCTTTCAGTAATTTGCATTTAGGAATGGTACGAGTGTGTTGTGGCAACGACACTCAGACTGATGCTCAGCTGTAGAGTGGACATGGGAAATTGTTTGTGCATGGATTTGATTTTTCTTTTCCCGTCTGAGTGTGTAAGTGTTGTCATTGCTGCTCTTGTACCATGTGCCAGGATGTATTGTGTTATTACGCTGCTTCTCCATACAACGTGACATCAATACCACCAAAACAAACTCACACCAATTCACTGAGCTTCGGGAATGGCAATCTCGCTCACTACCCTTTTTTTTTTACTGCTTCTCTGCGTCCCTGATGACATCACTGACAACACGATGAGGAGATAAACACATAAAGAGGCTCATAGGGGCCGAGGGTTTGCTTTCCGACGATCCTAATCGCGGTGTGACCAGGGGTGATTCGATCAGGAGAAGTGACTGACACAAGGAGTCGGACGCTATTGCAATGTGTGTGTGTGTGTGTTCGTTCTTGTATTTCTATAGTTATGAAGACCAAGTGTCCTCATGACAAAGACAGATGAGGATATTTTCCTCACTTCTTCATTTTAGTATTGGGAATCGGATTGAGGGCCAATAACCCAACACTGGAATTTGGATGAAACTGGTGCAGGTGCTGAGGTTAGTTTAGGGTTAGAATCTAGATTGGGGTTTAGTATTGAGGTTAATTTTAGATTAGGATTTGGTCCACAATCAGGATGATCTCGGGTTATAGAAAGGGTCACAGTTAAAGCTTGTGTAGGTAACTTAGTCGAACAGGTTGAATTTACTGGAATTGGAACTGGAAGTGGAATTGTACTGTCGCTACGCTAGGCTAAGATAAATTTGTTTGGGGAGGGGAGGCGAGCGTGCACGGCAGCAGTGCACGGTGAGTGTGCATGAGACACAACTGGCACTGAGGTGGCCACACCTCCTTAGAGTGAATGGTTGTTTGATTTGCACCGAATGAATTTTAGCAAATGAGATTACAGCTTCAGGCCATAAAACTGGATTTTTTTTTCTTTTCTTTTGGTGTGGCTCAAACCCTCCGTGGATAAAATGTGGGAAAAAAGTTACCTTAAGGATCTTTAAGGTTATTTGGGGTTAGGGCCTGGGTTAAATAAATTACGATTAGGTTTATGTTAGGATAAAGGTTAGGTTTCATGTAGTGGAGAGGACAGGGCTGGGCAATAACTTAATGTTTTTAACATCTTTCACTAGAATCACATGATGATGATGATGATATGATTTTGAGAAACTGTGACATGCACTTCTAATGTCTAAACTCATGATAACAAGCAGTTTTATTTAAAAACTGACAAAATCATGCATGAAACATTTTAAGAAATGTTATTTGGGGAAAAAAATAGTTGCATTTGACATCACACCTAATGGGATTAATCTGATTATTTAACTTGAGAATTTGCATACAGGAGCCACATTGTGATTTACAGTGATATTCAAAAAAGCCTTTCTGGTATCGAGGTGCTGATTTCAACCATATTGCCCAGTCCTACGAGAGAGTTAAGGATAAAGAGAAGGCAATGAATGGAGTCAAAGGACATCCTCACAAGTTTTAGAAACGTGTGTATGTGTGTGTGTGTGTCTTCGTCTTCGAGTTGCCTTTGTCACAGCCCAATAACCAGAAAGGTCAGCTGTGCCGAGGTGACGCACTTCACCGCACAACTCTGGAGGAACATGAATGCCTGGCCGACAGCCAAGTCTGTTTTGCTGCTCAATGGATTATTGTTTTGGCTGAGTCTCGCTTATTTTCTTCCCCCTCGAAAACAGCCGGCCCTGTTTTCATTCCCCTCTGCTAGCAGGCAAGAGGGAGGAGGAGAGAGAGAGAGAGAGAGAGAGAAAAGGTATAAACAACCGTCTCCCTCACATCCCGATGCCGTTAATGTATGCATGAATTCCATTTGAATTAATGTCCGTTTGGTGGCGTCGTGTGTGGGAGTCGCTCACATAATGAAGCAGGAGAGCTGAAGGGAGGGAGACGCTGAGCTGAAACATCACCGAGAAACTTAACTCAAGTCCTGTTAACACGCAAATACGTTTATACGTTTGTTTTGGAGTGGAAAGACAATGGTGCACATCCTTATGAAGAATAACAATATATGAAACTGCAGCAGCTGTTCAACAACAACAGACAATGTGCATTTGCAATATGTACATCTGAGCAATGTGTTTTCATCCTTCTCAGCACTTATTTGTCTCGCCGATTTGAGGAACAAATCAAAATCAATACGTGGGGAAAAAGACATTCAAGGCTCTCCAAAATGTGTTGAAAGTCTCTATATTTTATTAGGCTGGTCTAATTTTGAATTACAAACCGTGCTCCGAGTGTTTCAGCCCCACTGGCTTCACGTGCCAAACAAGATGTACAGAATGGTATAAAGCAGGGTGTCTGCATGTTTCAGAAAAACACATTTTAAGTTTTAAGAGCTTTTTAACACTACCTGGCATTTAAGACCAAAACGATATCAAAGGTGGCTAAACACACAGCTAATGAAAGTTGTAAAGCTGTAAATGGGCAGGATCAGAAAAATGACAGAAAAAAAGGTGTTCAGAAACATTGAGTCCAGATGTGTTTGGTAAAGCAGACAGGATGTAGATTGTGCCACTAACCCTGTTCTGTTATAATCTAAGAGCTGACATGCAGCACAAAGAGGCCTGTCATTGCATGATGGAAACAGACCTCTATTAATAACATCTCATAAGACATGGCAACACTTTTACTTCTTAAAATCAGGCAGTTTAAAAAGTTTAAAACTTTAAGGACCTGCAGCTACCCTGTACAGACTTTTGAATTGACTTTTGGAGCGCCTTGGAGCTTTTTTCCCCCCACATGATTACTAGATGACCCATTTTTTAATCCAGAAAGCACCCAACCTCACAATCCTCAACACTACAAGCTAAGAAGCATTCCAGTCTCCAATCAGGTTTCCAAAACATCTCGCACAAGATTTTGACTTTTTTTCCCTGAACAACAGTGGATGTTCTACCTTTCAATATTACAGATATACCAATAATCTACAGGAATTACCTAATCCAAAATCAAAATGCAGACTGATACTCACCGGTAGGTCTGTGAAGGCAATACCTGGAAAATGAGAGAAATCAGAGAAAATGTCAACATGTGGAAGAGTCTCTCCATTACTGCAGCGTTATTATGAATCAGCTGGCCATAATGTCCCCCAGTCCTGTGTCATGTTTTGATTTAATGCTTTTTATCTACTCTGAGGTGCCTTTTTAGGTATCTTGAAAAGCTTTATGCAGGTAAATACTGTTAAAAGCTTTTCACAGAAATGACACAGCCCACAGACAAATTACAAGACTGCACCTTTTATTTCAAAATGGCTTCCTCCCACAGTGTTGCTCTTGATTTTTTACTTACAGAAATGTAACATCAGCACATAGGAGACAAGAACAATTGCAATGTTCTTCTGTTACACCCTTGTAAATGCAAATAACTATATATAAAGTATAATTTCATTAGTATTACTGTGCACTGACAACACTTTTCCACAGGTAAATATAATAAAGACAGTGAAGTCAACTGTTACCTAGGCTGTGGCCATTCTTTGTGTAGAAGCAGGTATTGTTGATGAGGTTAACGCAGCAGCCAATCACGTCGCCGGTTGTAAACGTGGGTCCGTAGGGTTGCCCAGTGCCGGACGAGCAGAAGGAGTGGCCGTCGTCTCCATGGTAACCATATGAGTGCTTGTCCCAACCTGAGGTATGCAAATGAACAAGTGTCTGAGCAAAGTGCAGGCAGTGGAAATGTGCAAAAACTCAGCACACACCACTTTCAAACTAAAAACTTTTTTTTTTGGTTTGAGGACACAAATGCACAGCGGGAGTCGAAGGCTGCAGCTGATGCAAATTCAGGGGAAGAGGCGTTTGTTTGAGCTTAAGTTTAAATCACAGTGAACGTAAAGGTAAATCATTTTGAAGCAGGATGCTGTTAAGACAAAATTCCTGCCTCATCCATGATTTATAATAGTAAAAATGTCCAATGCACATTTGTGACCAACAATGACAGCTGAACAAAACATTTGCATAAGCTAGATTCCCCAAGAAGACTGTGGCGGTGCTGCTGCCAAGCCTGGAGCAAAAAGGATTAAAATGCAGCATGATAGAGTAAAAAAGAAGCAGCACTGAAGTGGAGTTTCTACTATTCCTCAGTGTCCTCCATGAAGATGTCAACCAAAAACCACTGATTGTGAACGGCTGCTCTGCCTCACTGCTGCTTTCTGTTTACTCTGCTCGGGTCATCAAACCCGCTCGCATGTCATCACACCAATTTAGCTACTCACTTTTCAAGCCAAGCAATCAAACTCCTGCATTCTTGCATCAATTGCATTTTGCGCTGACAAATGAAAGCTGGTTGTGCAGCATACACTTTGTTTACTTGCAGCTGCGATAGTCGGCAAACCATACAACAACAGAAAATGAGGCTGTCAACTTTTCTACCAACAATTTTCTCCATTCTGGAACTCTGCCTGTTTTTCATTGGGAAACTACGCGTTAATCTACAAAATCTGAACTTTAATCAACTTCATAAAGTGCTCCACTCTGCCTGAAACCAAGTCTTTTACTGGACAAAAGCGCTATCAGAGTGATGATGCCCCAAGTCAGAAACTCGTGCTCTGCGTTTTAAAAACTTTTATAAATACAACCAGAACAGTCCAAAAACTGTGTCATTACTCAGCAGCCGCAGTGAATATGTTTTAGTGATGAAGCCTTCATCAGTAACAAATAGTGCTGGCTCAAGAAGATAAAATATCATCCACTTTAACGTTTGAGGCAGAGCAGAGGTTTAACTGTCTTGCTCAGAGGCACTTCAGCAGGGCATTTGGCTGCTGATGGACATTAAGTGGATACGTCACTGTGTTCGCTACTGAAGGACGTGGCCACACTGCTGGATTCAGCTCCAGGTTTTGCAGATTTAAGCATGTTGCACCTCACCATCACCTGTTTTTGAGTTGGAAACCTCCAGTTTGTGTTTGTGTTGTTCTTCACCATCTCTAACATAACCTGATTATTACTTACAGTGAGCACACACACACACTGTGAATTGTTCCTCTACAAAAAAATGTTTTACAGCCAGAATACATTTCACTGCTGTTGGAGCAAAAATACATTACAAAGAATATGATATTCCAAGAGTGAAAATAAATGCATCCTTTCCCTTTGACATAAATGTATTTGTGAAATTTTACAACTCTTTTGAAACAGATTTCAAGCTCCCAAAGGTCCTGAAATACACTCAACAACACAGATAACCAATGTAAAGTTACAATCCAGGTTAAACAAACCCCTAACAATTTCACATGTGTGGCCAATGTGTGGATTAGGTACAATTTGCTCCTGATCATCAGAGCCTACATTTTTCCTCTGAGTCTCATGAGGAAGGAGAACCAGCCGCTGCTATAGCAAAGATGGCCTCAGGGCTGTTTTAACATTAGAAACCAAGTGGCGTGATACTGTGAGTTATGGCTGATTCGCATTATTAATCCTGCCTTTGCCACATCCATCACTGGAGAAAAGCACTCAGCTCCGCAGCAGTTTGGCAACGGCCTCTCGCAATTAGCAAATTGTCATTAGCATTTATCCATTAGCCGGGCCTTGGCAGTTTGCTCTGGGCCTCCTGTTATCTTTGCAGTGAAGCACTGGGGCTCCTGGGTGGGTCTGATCCTCAGGCTGGAGGAGCACTGGGGAGAGGCCGCCCCTGTACTTGGCCTGATAACCCGTGCAGAGCGCAGGGCTGATGTCTGCCAACACTTTCGTACTTCTGTCACGTCAGAGCCAAGAGAGCAAGCAGCCATGGACGGGTAGGACTGGTAGAAGCAGAATCTTTCCACTGAACACTGCTGCTGATACAGAGATGCTGATACCAGCTCTGAAGTAGCACCTTTTTTTGTTAAATCTTAGCTTATTTCCTTGTGTGATTTTCTTTTTTACATTTTTCCACAGGCTTTCTGAAATTGACCAAGACCATTTTCACTTGGAATAACAGACAAAAAAAACTGTCATAATACAAAGGGAAACTTTTCAAACATTTTGAAACCGCAATGTTGATATCAACACAAAAAAATAAAATGTTATAATACCAATAGCAGTGTCCCCCATGCAAAGTAATATTTGGGCAGCATGCCAAAGTAAACTAACAGCCTGTCAATTACATTTTTGTTTTGGATTTATTTTGGGCACCATGACTCTTGCCAATGTAGTTTCAAAACAAAGATTTAATGGTACCAAGCAGTGAAGGCATGTTGGTGAACTACAACAACCTCTGTCAACACAAACTGAATGGAGAGGCCGCTCAAACGTAACGTCAATAACTTCTGTTCTGACACTTTGCCCGTTTATTTAGTCACAGACAGATATTAAACAAACATTATCAGGGTTCCGAGAAATATTTTCCCTCATATTTTTTTGTCATTAGTTGATCTGTTAGTTGAATTTGAAGATTTTGGTCTGTGTCAAACATGTTGCCTCTGCTGATGGTGGCAGGTCAACATCAACATCAACTAGGCTGAACTGCTCTAAAGCTGAGGAACATCTTTCACATCTCAATGCTCAAAATGACAGTGGATCTACAATCTCAGACATATATATCCATAATTTACAATTCCTAAACTGGTACATTTGGCTTTGGCTTCCGAACTACGGGAGCCCAGAGGGGAGCGTTGACAGACACTGAAAAAAAAACAAAAACAGATTTTGATTCAAACAAATCGACGTAAAGTACACACTCAAATTAATCGATAAAATCTATTTATCGCCCAGCCCTAACCTTGGGTATTCAGTGTTTTTGTGCTGAGTCAGGTTGTAAAATAAATAAATAAATAGATAGATAAATAAAACATCAAAATGCTCTCTTTCAATTTGAATTTTGATGCATTTCATGAGGAATTTCAAACTTGGTCTGTTCTGTAAGCAAAATTGATACTGATTCTGCACATGAAACCACTGAAAATTAAATGGGTGACTTTTCAATTTTAAAAAAATTAAGTTAGTTATTTTTGCTTGTAAAAATATTCTTGGCAGGGATATTTTTGGTATACCAGCGGCTGGCAGATGAGTCAGTAAGTTAATTACAGACACTGCATGGAAGTGACCAAATTCATTTCCCAGAGTTCAAGACTTTCCAGACCTCTGAAGGATCAACATGCAGCATTCACAAGCGATCAGATATTCGACAGACTACACACTCAAATTAAGTCTCTCGCTCACACTCACACACACACAGTGTCATCTTACCAGGGAGTCTGTTCATGTTTACACCCTGAGCTGAGAGGCCGATACCCATGTACCTGTAGAGAAGACAGCCAATAGTTATTTTGTACATAGGAAGGAAAAACAGAATCAGCGGAACAGTTTCATTGACTAAAACAAGGTACAGAAAATAGTACGGGTGCATGGATTGATCAGCCAATATAATTTCTAAATAGCTCATCTGTGATTGGCTGATTGTTGTTTTAACTGCACAATCATTAAAAAATAATGTCTGTATTTAAAAAATAAACAAATAGACGTTCAAATGTACAATGAAAAAAGGCTGAGCCAATTTGCAGCGTTATGAATAAAAGTCATGTTAGCATATCGGTTTTATAAAATAGTATCTGATGTAGATCATACTGGTATGTAATGTCGTGCACTTGCAGTGGCAACAGGTGCGTAAGAAGCTCAGTCATCAAGCACAAAACAACATGTAGCTTCTATGTTTGGATAAAACTCAGGATTTATTTACACATGAATAGTCAGCCGTAAGAACAACCTGTTAAACATGATGCTAGTCTGGAATTTTACCAATTATGCTTGTTGTTCGGTCCTGCATCATGTGCTGCTGTTAGCAGAAGGTCTGGGAAATCAGATTTGGCCCCAGAAAACATTGCTGATGCATTTCTACAAAGCAGTATTGATTTAGGTGCTGTATCAGCATAGAAAACTGGGCCCAAGGATACCCTGGCCTGATTATAATACATAAATACATTTAGAAATAACAAAGACAACAAATAAGTGAAGTCAGGCTGCACTACCCAGGGTGTGTCTTCTGGTTAACTGCATCTGCAAATCACTGATTCACAATCTTTAATTAACTGTGTATTTTGCACAGATACATGTTTAACTGTTGTATTAACACTTTAATAAACTAATCTAACTAGGTTTAATGTGGTACGATAAAATCCTCCTATTTTCTAGTCATTCTGGACAGCGCACTGTGACAGAAACCCAGTGGATCAAAGCTGATCACAGAGGATCATCGGAGAGCGCCAGCCCTTTGATGATCAAAGACTCTGTCTGATAATTGGGATTGCATGATTAACCGGCATGCATCTTCACTCTGACCTATCCACCAATGCAGATGGCAGCTAATCACTCAGGTCAAGTAGGGTCAATCAATTGCAGACAAGCCAGTCAAGTCTTGGGATTGTATAGCAAAACTTAAGCAGAGCCTCAAAGATTAATGACCTCTACATTGGAAGTATCACACATTCTCTCCACAAAAAAATGATAATTCCGCTATAATCTTCAGCTCATTACACATTTGGTTGTTATGCTGTGTTGATATAAATGTCTAAAAATCATATTTCCTTTACATGTAAAACACCTTGCTCACTGAGGCTTTGGCTACATTCACACTGCAGCTGAAGATGCCCCAATTCTGAATTTTCCCCCTTACACGTGACACAGATCTGATGTCTCCTAATTTGTCTTAACAAAAAAAAAAAAAGCTGCAGGGAGTCACATTTTTTTCAGTTCTGATGGAGATGCAGCACAAATTCAGATCCTGTGGCAAGTGAACTACATGTCTATTTGTACTGAAGTGCTCAGATCAGACCTTGTCATAATTCTGGCGCCCATGGCAGCTTGGCGGAGCAGCATTAGCATGGAGGACAATGAGACACAACAATAGAGAGAAAGCCAAAAATCCGACTTGACGCCTCCATTCAGACATCTTGTGCTATGGTTAATTTGTGTCTGTTATGTGTTTTTGGCAAGTTTATAACTGTGTCTTATATGGGTTACATCCTAGAATAGATCTGAACAGTCATCTACAAGAATCAGATATCAGCAGCAATTTGGAATTAAGCGAGAAGGCATGTGGTGTGAACTCAGCCTTTGACCTGGACTTATTTTCATCCACAATGTTTTACAACACAGCGAGGGTATCGGTGCCCTCTGGATGACACTTTCACACTTCTCAAAACCTCTCAATAACTATTAAACCAAATAAAGCCATGCAAGGCTGTTTACAGTTTAGGGATCTATGTAGTTAGTAAGCTAATGCACAGAATAAATCAGCTTTTCGGGAGAAGTGTCCCTTGTTACTAAAAATGGCAACAACATGGCACAGCATGGCAGAAGAAAAAACAAAACAGCAATCTCATGTATGAAGAGGAGAAGAATAGGCATGTAAAATCCAGTGGGTGTATTATCTTTTTAAGGTTAATCCTAATTCCTAACAAATAACGACAAAAGAAAAAGACAGGACGGCACACTACTTTGCTCCCACCCCGCCTCACAGTGAGCAGGACCAAATCCACAACATCTAGTTTTTAAAATCCCACATGATCCCTTGTTTATGAAGAATGACATTTGGTGTAATGACTGCACTAAATGCTGAACAGCATGTGGATTTACTTAAAAATCTGGTGCAAGCTGAAACTTTGAGCAAGTGATATGGATGTGAGTTACAATTTTAAGAGGTAAGATGCAAGTAAAGATAGCTCTGATCAGCTCTGTGGGCTTTGTTGGCTTAACATGCAATCAAAGCCCTGAGCAGATATTTGTGTTTGTTGATGTGACGGGCCCTCCATTGTCAGCCATTTTGCATCTTCCATAATGTTTTGGAGTCTACTTTCTGAGCAGGTGAGCATTTAGGGTAGCTACCTTTGTACAGGTCATAAAAAAAAAAGAAAAAACAGCTTGTAAATAAAGTGATGTGTCCTTACCCATCTCGGCCTTTGCTGATGATCTTCACCTCGAAGTAGTAGACCCCGCAGGCGGCTGGGATGGGGTGGGTGGCTCGTACAGATGCTGCGTCTTTAGGGGTCTTGCCATGACCTTTGGGTGAGTAAAACAAGAGGAGATCAACGAGGTCCGTTTGTTAGATACAGTTAAGGGGTCTTGCTGTTGACAGAGAGGAGAGAAATCTAACTTTTCAGTCTGTCAGCCACAGGCGCCGTTAATTCCCATAATTCGTTTAGCATCTTCAATTTTGTAGTAACTTTTATTCAAACCATCTATCGGCATTGAGCGCTGGTAACGTTAGGGTTCAACACACAGCAGCAGAGGGCGGCCTTTTCTCGTTTTCAAAGCGAGTGATATGTTTTTTCTATTGCTTTCCTAAAACAAGAGGCGAAGCTTCAGAAGTGACTCTTGTAACCAGTAAACATGGAGGGTCACCCAGAGATTTACAACTTCAAACCAGGTTACTGTGATCCAAACAGAAAACTGACGACTGAGGGCAAATTAGTGCTGCACTCAAAAATTTCAGTGACTTTTTACAATGAATTTTCATGGTTTATAATAATAGTAGAGCCTAATTTGGCTAAATCAACTGTACTCCAACTAGCGCAATGAACAGCTGGTTGAGTGACTGACAGCTGACTGTCAGCTGATTCTGTGGTTGCCTAGCAACATCATCACAAAACACAGCAGGCCACTCTGCTTTGCAACCACCAACAAAAATGGCAGTGCAGTATGGCTTGTGTTGTTCTGCCATCAAAATGCGTCCTGTGTGATCAGGCACTTGGTGCTACAGAACCAACTGCAGCCACTTTGACTGTGCCACCAGACAAATAGGTTTTGAGAACAGAACAGTGTCTCTACATGATGGCGGGTTACCTGCAAACGTGTCTGCTACAGCGGACCATCTCAAGAGCCTAGAACAAAACATTCCTGCTTTAAGCCGGCAGTAATTTCCCCCCCTGATCTTGAGAGAAATGTTGGATGTGGCTTACATTTGTTTTGTATTTGTCCTTTCCCCTCAGTAGACTGAAATAAAGCTTTTCACCTCCATTTCAAATTTGTTTCTGTGACAAAATGGCTGCCATGTAAATGCAAGAACCAGGTGAGGGAAATCCCAGGAAAATGACAGCACACCACAGATTCAAATCTCTGAAATCCTTGTAGTGATGGTGAAGTATTATGATTGTCTCTGAGGATAATGCACATTACTGCCATAAGCACATTTTCCATCAAAATCTGTCTTCAATTTTTGCATGTAGGTAGGCATTACCACATGCATATGGCCTATGGTGTGTAATCTGAGATAATCTTGTTAATTACTCTCCCTGTGTTCTCCCATACAATCCTTTTTCAGAGAGTTGTTCCTAGATGCAAGAGGGCTTGTTAAGTTATTAGATTTGTTACAGAGAGATGTGGCTTATCTGACCGTGTTCAACTGGTGTCACCTGGCAGCTCTGCAACATTATCGCAAACCACAATGTTACTTTCTGATGAAAAGTTTCAAAATCCAATACTGCAACAACTCTCATTAGTTAAATCATTAAAATTAAAATAGGCCTTGGCATTTCAACACAAGTGACATTTCATTTTTATAAAAACAACTAATCTGCAAACAAATCCAATGCTGTGCAGTGGGTTTCTTGATAATGGTACATTTAACGATTAACACTGACAGACAGAGCCAAGTCTGTTTTCATTATATTCCATTTCCTCCATATACTGACACAACAGGCCATTTATTCCAGCATAATTCAGATTCTACTGAATGAACTCCCTTGAAGACTGATAATATTTTAACAGAGCCAGCGATGACACACCAAGGCTGGCACTGATATTTTACTTGTAAAACCTGGTAAGCCACGGATAGCTTGAAATTCCAGCTCTGATTAATACTGTTGTGGAAATGGAACTCAATGTTGAGGACTGCAACAATGTCAGAACAGTGTCTGTCTCAGGCAGGGGTCTGCTTTTGTGACTGGAGGTGGTTTGTTTAAGTTTGTAATGTTTGCATACTTTAATGAGTCAACATCTGCACACATACAGTGACACAATCAGGTGAAATTGTTAAGAGCCAGAACATTCTAGTTGTAACAAGGAAGAGTGTGTGTAGAGGGCCAGTCAGACTCAGAGTACCAAGAACACACCCAGGAAGCACAGTCACACCTTTTTTTTTTTTTTTTACACTAGCCTCTTCTCGTAGGCCTGCACCAAAAACACTCAAGAGCCTAGCTAAGCAACTAGTCCAACCTGAATGTCAGAAAAGACACTTGATATTAAACCCTCACTAGCAAAGTAGTGATGATACTGAAATCAGTAACCACTTACGGGGAAGCCACACTTCTATTAATTAACTTGAGCTAGTAATATTTGATACTGTGTGTTTCCTCGTATTTGATTACTAATAACGCTAAATTACAAGGGTTGTCTAGCTTGCTCCGGTTTGACTAAACGCATTATGTGACTAGTAATATCGAGGCTAACTAGCCCTAGCTCTACTTTGTTTAATATGATTTTTGTACGGTTAAATATACATTCCCATATTATGCCAGCTAGCCGGACAGATTATCGGCTTGTTGATAACAGTTCATGAAGCTGGCAAACTGGGTAAGAGGATAGCAGGGAAGCTAGCGAGCTAGTAGGTCAATTTTGGCTGGGGATACACCTCGCCAGCTGGTCGGTTTGCAAGATGTCCTCTGTCTTGTTGTTGATGAAGCCACTAGCCTAGCCTACTTTGTTTTTAGCCAGAACGGCAGCTGGCTAACCCGCTAACCGTCAAGCCAAGCTAACGTTCGTTGAGCAAACTTAGCTCACTGACGTTAGCATGGGGGCAACAAAGTGCTAAACTTTAGTTTGTCTTTGTGTCATACCTTTATAGTGCACACGAAGATTGTTCTGAGAAAGCCCGATGTAGCTAAACTTGTCCTTCGGGCTCCAGGATCGTGGAAGCGGAGTCTCATTTTCATTTACGGCTGGATAAAGCCGTCGGAGTCGCTGGTTGAGCTCTTTTTCCTGCTCGTTCAGAGCCGAGTCTCCGTGAACAACAACCGACATTAGAAACCCACAGCCCGACGACTGTCCAGACATAGCTACGAAACGAGTTTTAGTAAAAATGGCTTGTCAGCAACAAGCCAGGGCCACTTGTGCCAGTCAGTGTCAAGTTTTTAGAGGGGATAGCAAAGCTAGCTAGCAGGCTAGGCTAACTGGCTTCGCTGGTCGCAGAAAAGTAGCCAGAGCTGGTTAGCCGACTAGCTAACCTAGCTAACGCGTTAGCTTGGCCAGCGAAGGCAAAGCGGTTGCTAAAATGGCTCAGGTTGACATTAGCTGACACAAAGCCACAAATCCAGCCACCAAAAGAAGCCTGCCTGGCGCACAGGATGGGAAGAAACTCGTCACAAGACAGAAGAGCTAGTCGATATTTAGAGCAAAGTAACAACTAACGTCAGGCTAGACGGATCGACACAGTATAATGAGCTCGGCTAGCCTCGATCTTTTGTTTGTTGTCGGAGCGTTATCCGCAAATCTGATTGGCTCAGAGCAGCTCCACTCACTTCCTATGGGAATGTGAAGTAAATACACAGAATGAACAATAAGAAACCTAAAGCACAACAGTACTGTCAGCACTGGAAACCAACTGCCTCAACAATAGGTTGCCAATATAAGCATACATGGTCAGAGATTCATTTAGCGGTATCATCATCACCTTCATCAGCATTGTAATAATTATCATAATCACCACCGTCATCACAGTTATTATGCTAATCTCCATGGTCATCATCATCATCATCATCATCGTCACCATTATGTTTACCATCACCACCATATTAGTACAGTATTTTTCCTTACATTTACAAAGTGCATGTTTTACTGTTTCACCCAGAGATTATTGGGAGGATAACAAATAAATTCATTTCATCAATCTTTTTATTAGGCAGAATAGTCAACTCATAAGTATGCTGATGTGGGCAAAGGGCTTTTTGTTTGTTTGTTAATCATTGTCACTATTATAATGTATGTATGCATGTATGTATGTATAGACAGGTATAGATATAGATACGTAAATGTTTTTGTAAATGTTTTTTAATGTTTTTTTTTTTTCTCAAAGTTTTAATGTGAATGTTTTTACCCAACTCTTTATAAGGTTAGAAAAGAGAAACTGCATTGTTGCCACACCAAATACAATAAATACATGGCACAATAAAGAAAAGTAGAGGTCATAATACAGTGAATGAACAAATATACAATATATTACACTTAATGTGATACAAATTTGATGTTGTAAATTCAAGGTATATATCACAGTATAGTACTATAAGAGGTATCAAAGTGATCTAAGTTATATGAGGATGGGAGCTTTTATGAAAAAACAGCAAATGAACAATTTTATGAAAATAAATTTTTCATTTTGTAAAATCTAGGTTGTCTGTTCACAGGCCTGCTGTGCAGTCAACATCATAACACTTACAGAAGACAGAAAGAATTTGATGAGTGATCTGATCAGCGATTAGTGATTGAATCAATCACTTTGAGTAGGCCTGGCTGGCCTGAGATCAGAGACAGCATGGGATCACTGAGAAAATAAGTCAACTTTACACCATCGATAAAGTCATGAAGACACAAAGAAACTGATTTGAAATAACCCCTTATGAAAAACAAAAATAATGGTTGTAAATTGAGTGTACTATAAAAATATCACAGTAAAATTTAAAACTCCCATGAAGTAGTTTGCAGTGTTCAATCCCCTTTGTTGTTACAGGGATATCAACAGTCATCATCATCATCACCTTGACTTCATCAGTCGTTTTATGTGCTTTTGGAAAGCTTTTTATTACGACTGCCTCTTGAATATTCTTTCCTGGTATTTAAACCATCAGTTTTGTTGCATTGCTTTGATCTAAATCAAGACAAAACTCAAAATTAGGTGCAGGTCAACAATAAAAACTACATACAGAGTAAAGATGAAGACTGCACACTCATCTCTCTAAACAGCAGGCTGTCTGTTGGGCACTACGCCTTCATCAGGATGTGACGAAAACAAAGAAACAGGATATATACTGTAAATATATATATAAACTGTAGACACACCTGCTTCTCATTATCCAATCTAATCTGTGAGACAATTTAAGTCGACCTGATTAATGACTGAAAATCCAGTCCTGCTTAATTGAACCAAGACTGCCCTACTCTGTACTGATAGTTCTGTGTATTTTAATTGAACCATGATTTACTTGTTTGTACAACTAATAGAATGATCTTCTCTATATAGCCATGATAATGATTAGTTCATGCCGACTTAAACTGTCTCATAGATTAGATTGCATAATGAGAAGCAAGTGTGTTTACACTACACACACACACACACACACACACACATATATATATATATATATATATATATATATATATCCTTTTTCCTTGTTTTTGTCACATCCTGATGAAGGCATTTTGCCAGAAACATGCTAATGTGATGCTGATGTTGGCCCAGTAAACAGTCTACTGGTTAGAGAGTTAAGTGTGCAGTCTTCATCTTTACTTTATATTGCCTTAGCCTGCCAGGTTCCAACAGATCTGAACTGAGCTGGAAGAAGCGTGAGGGCTGATGGGAGTTTTCAGTCTGGATTGCAGTCTGTGAACGTCCCTCACACCAACATGTGGGAATGTTCATTGCATCATTAAAAAGGAATCTGAAATGATGTTATTCTCCCTTTAGGGAAGCACTTGTTAGATTCAGATCAAGTCCCCTGTAAATCACACACACATACACACACACATACACGCGGTTGAAGGCCCGGCTGTTTATCACAAGCCCGACTTGTGTAGGAAGCAGAAATGGGTCGAACAGAAAATAGATAATCATTCCCAGTGTTTGTTTTAACCTGCTTGGAGCACCAGATGGGTGGAGTTTAACTGAATGAGGACAATTCAGCAGTGGTGGAAGCAGCACTCAGATCCTCAAGGAAACGCCTTAAGTAAAAGTAGAAAACCCTCAAATATTACTCCATTAAAGCAGAAGTCCTGCACTCAAAATTCCACTTAAAGAATCAAAAGCATTAGCAATGAAATGTACTTCAGTATAAAAAGTAAAGCAGACATTCTTAAAAACTGTCTCCTGATGAGTGTGAAATTTTCTATGCATCAACCTGTGTAAAGGCTCTCTCTAACATGACATATCACCACTGTTACCATAATGGTATGTACAATATATTGTATATTAATATTTAAAAATGTTATGCTACATCATACTACCCCGTACCATATACTATATTATGTTTTATGTTACTGTATTACATTTACATTTGCACTTACATTTATATATGCATTTATATATATTGTCAACTACATCACTACAAGTACCTTG
>OMKZ01036932.1:9393-36392 GCA_900302535.1 Neoniphon sammara | reverse complement strand
TCTGACAACAACAAGACCAGCATGGAGATTACGCAGAGCTGCTAGGGACTCTTTGATGAAATGGGTATGGGAGTGAATTGCTAATTTAAAAATTCTCATCGTGCTGACGATATTGTCAGCAATTTAAAAGAACCACAGTCCAAATGCAACCTTAGTCCCCTCACCTAAGACAGTAGAACCTTCGGAGCCGGACCCGTTGCTGGAGGACTGGTATTCGGGAACGTCAAAGGAGCTGAGGGCATCGTCATCAATGGACTGGGAGATGTCCTGGAGCTCCTCCATGCCGCCCATGAAGTCACTGTCAGCACACAAGGGGCTGCCCAGCACCGAGTCCTCCAGGGGCGAAGGGGGATGGTAGTGGCTCTCCATGTCGACCATTGCGGTGGAGGAGCGGGCCGCCGACACTCTCACTCATCAGACTGGAGAGAAGAAAGAAAGAAAGATGTGACATAGAATCAAAGGCATGCAGAGAAAGTGAAATTGAAGAGTTAAAATGTAAGGTCACCTCTGTTCGAATTTCACCATACGACATAGGACATTCATTGTGATTCGGCCCTTTGGGGTGACAAGCATAATGACACAATTTTCAATGTCAACGCCGCCCAGTGATATTGCATAATCTTTCTCCACATGTGGCGTTTAACATAGCATGGGGAGCACACTTAGAATTAATTGGGCTAATAGGCAGCGCTGATGCAATGTTTGGCCATGCAAACCCACAGATGATGCGGGGGTCAGCAGGCAATGAAGGACATGCAATATCTTATGACACAACACAGGCCGTTCCACTGCTGAGATACTAAATCTAGACGCAGTAACCTTATCCTTATGGACCTGACAGCGCCACAGAAAGAAAGAGACAGCAGGCAGAGAGAGAGAGAGAGGGGTGGTGGGGGAAGGGTGGTAGTGGAATGGACAGGAATGTAGGTCACTGGGGTGGCCTAGGCCGTACTAATATATAGGAAGGTTAGGTGAACTGCCGGACTAGGCTTGGCTAGGAAAAGAAACCTTTACATGATAGAATGGTTTATAGACGGGCAACATTTTGTTAAAATCAGAGTCCCAGTAAGGACTGAGCTGAAGCACAGAGCTAAGCTAGAGAAGGATCTAGAAGTGGGCTTGGCTTAGTGTGGATTGGACCTTTACATTACCCTCTGGGCCAACTGCACATATTCCAGCTCCATACATCCACACGTAAAGTAGGTCAATCTACAGTAAGCCCCTTTCATCACACACTGCTAAGAACTTCAAATGGGGCGTGGGTTACAAGTTGACGGACTAGGGGGGCGGCTACACAGCTATAGGATATAAGACAGCTGTTGGCTATACGCTCCCATGCCCCCCACTGTCTAATGTACTCAAAGTTATTTTAGAAGATAGAGTGACTGCCCTGAATAGCTCCTGTGTTCCCATCTGAAAATTCCAATGTTGGGAATTAATGGTATTCTATTGACGCATGTAGCTCCTGCTACACAGCTGTAAGGATGGAGAATTAGCATAGCATCGAGAGACACAGTTAGCAGGCAGTGGAACTTGGTGGAGGTGGGGGCGGGGGGGTAAAACTCTGATGGGAAATTGCAACTCTATTTTTTGTGATTCTGCTGCATTAAATATATAAATAACTGAATGAATAAATAAATAAATAATAAAAAGAAAATTTCAAACTTTTTTAACTGAAGATTTTTGGGGTTTTAAATGCTGCAACTGGTTAGTTCTATCATCCTATGTTCACTGCTCAGGCAGAGCTGCCATGACAGCACATGGCAGAGGTAGAACAACTTCAACAACAATCAGCGTCTCCTGTATTTTAAAAGCAAACCCGCTGACACACTGCGTTTTTTTTCCTAAGATTCAAGAAAAGAGGAAACTCAACGAGAGGCACACGATGATGCGAGCGCTGCCATATGTCAAGTGTTTGGAAGTGTGTGGAAGTCTCTCTTCACTTGGGAGCGAACTTCAAGCCGAGGTCCATGCAAAAATGTATGCCGGTGCCTTGCTCATCAACAAATATATGTGCCTTGTAGAATAACAAGACATTTTCTGAACTGGGAGGCGCCAACTGTTAAAAAATTCAGCACACAGTTGATGTGCCAAGCAGCATATAACAAAAAAAAGAGCATTGCTAGGAAGGCTGCTGCCCACTGTGTCACCTCTGCTTTGTTGAAACTGTTGGTATTCTATACTGACTACATTTTTTTGGTGAGATTTTAGGTTTATCATATAAAATAAATAGTGGAGAAAATAAAATGAGAATGCACAGTACTTAAAATCATGGTGCATCAAGAATCACTGCACTTTAATCAAAACAATCAAATCGTAAGGACCCTGAGGATTCCCATTGATAAAAAGCACTACCGTGAGTGAAGAGAGTGGGCTGCTTTGCTGATCCACTCACTCTACAATATACTAAGAACTCTGAATGGAGGAAGTGTTAGCCCTGTAGGATAAAGCAAGCCTCATTAGCATTCAGCCTCTAGCTCCTGACCCTCAGGTCTTCATTTAGAGGACATCCTGTTTCATACACTCACTTCACTCAGCGGTCTCATTAGAATACTGCCACAAGGAAAAACAAAGGAGCTGCTTGGCTACAGCTAGACCAACGTCAACGCTGTCTATTCAGATAACACTATTAACTTGGGCGAGTTTTTATCTAGTGGTAAGATGAGATGAATTTATGCATAAGGTATGCTTGCCTACCACTCAGGACCTTTTTTTTTTTCCAGGTCAGTAAAAAACTTCTGCATCTATACATAGTTGCTGACACAGTCCAGATACAGTATGTGCTCAAGTATAGTGTCAGTGTCTGGCTAAGATGGTGAGACATTGTGTAAACAGACACCCAGAGCACACATGACTTTCTATTTAAATAACATACATGCCGCAAGTCCCTTACTGACCGCATGACCCCCCTACCAGCAACTATGAACTGTTGGACCACGCTAAACTTGTGTTGTCACCAACAATCAGCATGGGGCGTATGTAAACACACATAGCAGCTTAACTACAGATTTAGGTCTTGGAGAATGAGACAAGAAGAAGAAAGAGAGTTAAGGGGGTTGGAGTGGAATGTTACTTAGGCAACATTACAGGGTCTTTATCAGCAATGGGCGAGAGACAGCGAGCAAGTAAGGTAGAGTGAAAGAGAGAGAGAGAGAGGGAGAGACAGAAAATAGTGGTTCCTACGGTAACAGCAAGGCTCTGACCTCTCTTGTGCTCGCTCAGCCAAGCCTGCTGAGGAGGGCACCGCACACACTGAGCAGAGGACGAGCAAGGTCACTTGTGTTTGTGTGTGTTAGGGTTCAAAAGGGGGGAAGGGGAGGGCTCTCAAACCGCCATGGCCCCCCCCTCAATACACCGACAAAGGACCGCTACTCTAGAGCCACTGGGGTCACCATGACGATGCCATGGCAATGCCGACAAACAGATCACATTTTGAAATCGGCGGCGGTGGGTGGGCAGCAGGCGTTTGAAGCTGACAACAACCCGCCACTGTTGGAATTCAGTCTCTTGTTAGACCAATTAATCCCGTTATGGTTTGCTCCAAAAACAGGTTAAATGTGTATTACTATGTCTGTACTAGTGATCATAGAGGCAAGTGTGTGAATGGAGCATGAATAATACATACAGTCTGATGGATCTCTGCACAGCAGCTTAGGATGGCCACCCAGCCCCCCACATTATGCTCACCCATTCCCCTGAAGAACCACATTAAACAGACAGCCCATAAAGTAGCAAGCGAACCAACGCTGCGGCTGAGCTATGGCTAGCTTAGCTGATGAACATGCTCCAAACGTAATCCAGGCACAGCCATATGAGATCTTTAAGGAATAATCATCAACAAATCGCTGACGCTGCTTAGCTGATAACCTTTAGGGTCTCACTAGCGATATTTATCACTCTTGGAGTAGTGTGCTCAAATGAGATCATGGTATTTGATCCTGTGACATCTAACCCACACAGATGGACATCTGGCTACAGCTGATTACTCAAAGGGTATAATCACCATGCCTCCATGACTATTATCTATGTCTGACTTTGAGGAATCCATTAGAGCTCAATGCTTTCCGAACCCCTGAAGGAGGAGGGCAGCAAACAAAAAAGTGTGTGATGGCAAGAGCATGTAGTTTGATATAGCAGGCAGCAGGCCAAGAAGACAGGGGTGTGTATGGGCTTGTCTAGCCAAGGCGTGGAAAAAACAACAAAACATTATTGAACACAGCAGCACCTTGCCCAGGCACAGGGTGCCTGGGCAAACACGCCTTCTTGGCAAGAAAACAGAGATAAATTGCTCATGTACTTTTTGTGCTAGATTATAAAATCAGTATTGCCAGCAATAAGTAATATATGGTGATCAAAGATTAGGTTTAGAGAGTTAGTTTGTAGCAAATGAAAAACAGAGAATAATTAAAGTAAACAATACACTAGCCCCCTACCTTCCTGATCCAAAAACTTGAAGTCTTCCAGGCGACCTTGGTCTCTGACTACATGACATCCAGCCCTTTCAATGAGCTTGTATGAGTATACAGTGTGTGTCTGAGCGCAAACCACAGGTTAATGTTTAATCCTCCTATCCTGTGGTCTGAGTGCTGACAGGCCTGTAAGGAGAGGGGCCCTAGTGGACCTGACAGTGGTCCTAGATCAGGAATATGGGCTGATGGGGCTGTCCGTCAGTGCTGCCTGTCCATTTGTTTGAACAGTTATGTTTATGAGCCCAGCTCAGGGCTTGGACGTGCCCACAGAGTAAACACCTGAGTGGCCCTTATCACTGCATGCTGATATGGACACCGGGGCCCGCTCATCATTAGGTAGACCGGCCAAGGTACAGATTACGGGGTGACGTGATTGAGACTGGGCTTAAGCTATAGTTTATGATAGATGATCCATGTGATAACCAATGGCTCTAACCTCTTATTATCTGGTCATTTACCTTGTTGTTTAAGGGACAAGGACCTTGTAACGGACAGTGCACGTCTCAGTTTGGCTGTTATTTTTAGACTCAAAGGGTCTATTTCATTTGCAAGGAAGCTTCCTGGTTGGGCCCGGTTGGCTGCTTAGGACTATCTCATTTCAATGGGATACACAGGACACATCCTGGTAAGGGTCTTTGATTTGGTGAAAATTTGGTGAAAAGGTTTGGTGAAAAAGTGGTTCCTTTACTATGCAAGATGAGACAAAACTTTGGTTGTACCGTAATGTAACTTCTCTAGCATAGCCAGTATTATTCTACTGTATGTAGTGCTTCACAACATTTGGTGGCAAGGTAGCTAACGGTATGTTCACATTACTTTTTTATGTCCTAGTTTCACCAGAGGCTTGATTACCATAGAAACCAACGACAGCGTACTGTATGAAATTCTACGTTAGTCATGTGACATTTTTTTGTTTGGTTGTCTAAATTCATTTAATGTGTTAGATAAAATAAGTTGCTAGGGAACATTTCTCGCTAGATACCAAGGTGACTGAAAGACAGACCCAAAGTTTGGCTGATATGTTACAGATAAAGAAAGTCTCTTAACACCAATGTAGGTCAAGCCAACTGAGGTCTGGGAAACAATTTGGAGATAAACTGCCCCATCATGTCTCAAACATATGAAAGCAGTGATGCACAGGGCAACTTGAACCACCAGAACTACCAGAAACTCTGACGAACACAGCACTCAGGTAACAGCGCCCAAAGAGTTGCCTTATTATACTGTTTCTTTACTCACACAGGAATAGCTTGTTGCCAGAAAATAATTGAATAGATTTTGAAACCACCATGTTTCTCCATGTTTCATGTTTCCTTAATTTTCTGGGGCTCTGTCATCTACATTGGACAAGAAATTGTTTGGTGCATTACCATTCTTAGATAGTAGAAGAAATGTAAGATACAAGTATCTGTGCTGACATCCCTATCTCCCCTAGGAGCAATTTTACTGAATGTACTCACTGTACATCATAATTTAATCTGGCGCAGTTATCTACTCTACTTACTGAGGTAATTGCCTTCCCCACTATTATAATTCCAAATCAGCAGGACTTGTGATTTTTATAACACTGTGTCATTGCATCACTTAGTGAGCATTAAGGGTCAGGTTAGCAGAGAGGAAAAGTGTTACTCAAGATGTGCCGTTGCTTGGCCTCCTGACAACTTCAACACCCGCTGCTGCATTAAGTTGAGAAATAAAACATTAAGCCTTAAGTTACACAAACCCCAATGGACTTTGACTTGTCAAGTGACAGCACGTTCAATGTCAAAAAAATAATGGAACACACACACACCTGAGAGGACAGCACACGTTCAATTTGACCATAAAACACCACAACAGGTGCAGTGTGACAGTATGTCACGCTACCCTACGATCTATGGAGACATGACCCTTCATACTGGGAGTTTTTAGCACACGTTCACACAGGGGGGAGCTGAACATCCATTTATGGTGCAAATTTCACAAATGAACAGATACTCTTGTAAGTAGAGCCAAGCATGTTGAACTGGCTGTCATGTTCTACGCAATTATTACCTGAGGCCTTATGTGTTTGGTTTTGCAGAAAACAGATGGCAAGACTGGATAACACTTTAAAAGGGATTTCAGACATGTATATGGGTGTGTGACAGCACGCAAGGGTGCCTAGAATGTTTTCATGACACTCACCTGTAATAAAGTTGGACATTTACCCTCATCGAAGTAATGTCTTACATGTTTTGGCCTGGCTGTCATAACTCTCACTAGTTTCAGTTCAAATGAGGTTACAGCAGGTGTGGCATATTAGATTGTTAGCTTAAATGTTATGTTAAGCCAAACACAAAATATGTGTGTACACAATACATGAATACTTAAACATTTTTCAAAGATAATTATGTTGTACTATATGCCTACCATAAGAATATAAAAAGTGATTATAATGGAGCATCTTATGTGAATAAGGGCATATAGTTGAAAATAAACATGATTTTATCAGGGTCTGACTCAGAGAACCATGACAAAGGGAATTAAGGGAAACAGTTTTCAATATCTAGTTATATATGTGATACTGATATGATTTTGGTTATAAATAAAAACACAGTCTATTTTTCAGCTTTGAGCAGAGCCCTATTTAGTGTGACAGTACAGGGATATGGAAAAATGACACAGCTCACGTGAAGCCTTGACCTGCTACGACACAGCGGCAGAAGACAGACCCTGCATGAATCTCAGATAATAACTGCCAGTGTACCAGATGTGTTTACAGCTGAAGCGATGGCAGACTCTCTCTGTTTTCTTCCAGCTCTTGCTGTTCCCAGCTGCTCAAAGCGCCGAAGGCTAACAACAGTGTCCTTAAGCTACACCTCCATTCTGTGCCAGACACTGGCTCGTGGCTGCCACATTATGCTTATTTCCAAATCAGCCAGTAGGATCAAATGCAGAACACCATTACAACACATCCCTACACTGCATCCAAAGTGTAAATTTCAGAGTGGGGAAACAGCAGCAATCTTTTCCAGCTGGTTTGGTCAAATGACAGATGTTGGGCTAGGGAAACAAGAGTGTAATTGCTCTTCTGCACTCACAAACATGGCAGTTATACATACAGTACCAAACAGGGCCAACAACAGCATAAATTGCCTGTAGGATTTCCTGTATTGCATATATGATTTTTTTTTATGATGCATCATAAAAACATCCTCAATCCATGCTGTAACAGATTTCACTATTTTCACCCATTGCATTCTACTGTAAATCACCTGTACTGTAGAGCTACACAATATTGTACAAAATAAAAAAAATAAAATAAAAAGATGTTGTGCTTTTTACTAAACAATGTAACTGTGATATGAAATGTGATACAAGGGAATAAGTTTTTCTCTGTGGTCTTTTTCCAGTGCTTAAAAGCACTGACAGAAACTACATGTGGGATGGAGAAAATGAACTGCTAATGCTTTGGCATTACTCAATTTGAACAAAAAACAAAATGTTTGATAAAATGTTTGACAAGCTCACTCAAAAAATTGGATTTGTCTGCTAGGTATTCTACATGTCACCAGAAGCTCATTTTGGAAAATCTGGAATGAATTTCTCCTACATGTCTGTGATTTGGAAATCACAGTAACACTGGATATTGTTATTAAATGCACTGCAGACTTTCTGCGTGCTACTGTAGGTTGTGATCAGCACAAATGCACATACTGTGCCTACTATCAAAGAGAAGAGCATGTCCAAGTGGATCTGTACCCCTCCACCAGCTGCCCTGTCCCATGAGCCTCTGCCAAGCTTCAATGGCCTCATTCCCTTGGAATCTGAGTGATACAAGGACAGTGGACAAAGCCATCAGTCTGCAGCCCTGTGGACCATGGCTGACCACCTTGTTCACAGCATTGCCAGGAGACTGATAACATTATATGCATTGTAGCTTGACTGAGGAGGATGGTACATGCTGTAATACTGCAGGAGTTAAACCCTTAGCATTTTGCCATTTGCGCAGGGATGGTGCAGAGATAATTCTTGTCACTGAACATACTATAGTTAGAAATCAGAAAGGGCAGCCGGCAGTTCTCCCCCAACTAAACTAGTCACACATTTCACTGCAGTCATTAATGAACCATGCCCAAAGTGTTTTTAAGTTTTGGCTTTACTGTAAAACACATTAGAGTGGAGAGTGATAGGTAAGACAAATGAGCAGAGTCGCTCCATCTCAAGCTTCGGCTAGTTCATCACCTTCCTCCAACTAATGGGCAAAACAGTAGCAAGCATACAACAGGCTTTAATTCAGCTTTAATTCCATTGGGATTACTTCTAATGGCATGTGGGACTAAACAAATGTGAAAAAAATAAACTGGTGACCCAAGGATCATTCAAAGATCCCTACACTCAGTAATCATACTTGCAGTCTCCTTTTTGGTCATAGTGGTGATAGAAGACATTTCTTAAAACATGTCTTCAGAAAGAAATATCTTAAAGCAAAAATGTCATCCAATGACATGACAGAGCTGAATATCGTGTGCAGAAAGATTCATTTATTTGCCTGAAAGAACCAAACATGCCAACACAAAGCTTGAGAACCTTCAGACAAGGATACTGTTTCAGCTTGTTGATATTATCTGAGACAAAATGATTCAAAACTTTGACAAGAGCAAGTTAGGATCATTTCTCTCTGCTCAGACAGCTGTGAGTCTCTTGTTACATTTTCCAGCATGACATTGGAGTCCTGAACTCCCCCTTTCTGGCTGCCAAATCAGCCTACGAGTTTGTGGGGAGGCATGCAGTGTGCAGGCCTGGCGACATAGCTACACTAGTCTGCTACTGTAGTAGGCCCACTCAAAGCAGCAAAGACTTTGGTTTGCTATAAGCAGCATGCAAGCCACAACTGTCATCTGTAAAAGTTGCAAAGGGTGCATATTTTCCAAGGGCCAGTTCATATTCATTTCATATTTACACACACTTCCATAACCCCATATAGAATTTCACCAATATTTTACTTGGAAACAGCAAAATAAGCTTTAATAACTTAAGCTGACACACTATGGATATTTTGGAACTTTGGAACTATGGAACTTTGCCTTTGCAAAGTTCCCAAAGACTCAGGGAAGTTGATTAAACTCACTCTGGCAGAAATAACATCCTTCATCCAAACAATCTTTTGCCTGGCTTGATGGATAGCATGGCCATCAGTCATGTTAATAAGCACTGTCCTTATCCATGCTAGCAAGAAAGACCACTGTCACATTAAAACAGGCATAACTATATTCTGAAGAACATCGTAGAACTTCCAGGACAAAGACACTCCGATGTTGCTCACACCTACAGACATCAGGTCTGTGCTCATTCCCAAAGCAAACCTGTGGGCAAACATTAAGGCACTTCTGCTTAAGCCGGTCAGTGAAGCTGTAGGCGAGTGGGCTTTGCCATTAATGGAATTAGCCTGGGAGAGCAGATAAGAGAAGGATAGGTAACTGATCAGGATTTCTGTAGACCTTGGCTCACGTGGATGAGATCACCTCTCAATGCCCCAACTTGTAGCTGACAAGAAACAGACTGAGACAGTAAATCTGCCAATGAGTCTGTCTCATTGACAAACAAAGGCAGAGAAGCAGAAATGGAGATGTGACACTTATTGAGGCCTGCCGCAAAGACAAGATTGGGAGATGGAAGGGTGGGAGAGTGAGAGAGACGCTCCTATCAGAGACCACTCAACTCCTCCTGTCAAATATTCAAGTCCCCTGTCAGTTCGAAGTACAACTTCAGCTTACAGCAATGGGCCTCCCTGATCATTAGCACAGACAATCTTCTGTCCAGATCTGCTTACTGTAAGTCTGGCTGGAGGGCCCAATCCTATCCAACCCACAAGGATTTTACCACAAGAAAGGCTCAAAGGCCTGGCTCAGGTGAAGGTCAAAACTGGACAAGACAGAGGACACAAGTGGGAAAATAAACAGACCACAGAAATATCTACAAACAACCACCTAAGCCTAGATGTCCAGGCACATGTCTCTCTCTTAATTTTGTGCCAAGAAGTCGTCAGTCAATGATCCACTCCCTATAGAAGTTGATTTCATTTGAGTTCCTCTCATAGGTCTCTCATTTGGCTGCACAGGCTTGAGAAATAGCGGAGAGGCCATCAGGCCTGTATAGTAGATAACAAGGCAATGATCTGCCTTATCTACTCTACCTTGTTATCATTGATCTTCGTATTAAAGAGGTGGATATATTTAAGCCATGCACACACCATCGTAAAAGCTCCAGATGAGCCTTCTACCATTAAAAATGTAGGTCCGCACACCATACAGCACCTGTCTAGACTTACTTTAATATAGTGATGCTTCAAGCACTCTGCTCTTCCTCAGACTTCAGGCTCCAGATGAGCCTTCTGAAATGATACATCCATAAGATTTAAGGATGTTGCAATGCTAGTTTCAATGCAAAGGGAACACACACTGAGTGTTAAATGCCGTGAACATGAACTGCCATAAACATGCCCTCCAAAGTATGCCCAATGTTAGCATTTCTTCTTACTGTTCAACTGCGACTGGAAAATAGGTCAGTGGAGCTTGGTTCTTGTTGCTAACATGCTGACAAAACATTACAAAACATTTCTTTATGGACCCACAACAGAGATACATGATAAAACCTTAAGAATGTTCAGTTAGGAAGAGAACCTGAAAGTCCTGTTTTAGGAGAGAGGATAAAGCCCTGCCTGTCATCCTCGCCTTGTGTCTGGGTCTGTCTTTGCGGCTTGTGAATGCAACTAAGCAGAAGCTGATTACAGGTCTCGGATTCCTGGAGACAAAACTGTCACAGCACAGCGCAAATGGACAGAAACTTACTCCACAGAAAAGAAAAAAAAAGCCAGACAAGTCTCCAGAGACATGGAAACAAGCCAACACAACCCCTGTTTGGAGAGGGGCAGAGTTCAGATGGTTTGTTTGTGAAGACGTTTTCATGCATTGTGCATCAGAAAGATAAGGGAAGCGAAAATGTATTGTGTCCCTCTGATTACAATGGTGAAGTTTAAGTTGAATGAAAAGCAATGATAAGGCTTGATTCACTTTGGAAACAAAGTGGTGGCCACTTGTTTGCTGTGAGGTGCACAAATAACAGAATGTGCACCAGACTGGGGTGAAAAAAAAATTGGAAAATGCTCTTAGATTCTAACTTAATCTTTGTGGAATGAAAGGGGAGAGGGTGGGACATGTCATATTTGAGAATAAAATTAGTGGCAGAGTGTTTCAGCTAGCACAAGGCAGGGTTTGAAAGTTATTCTAATACTTTTTTTCAATACCTGCCAATATGTCTGAAACTGTATGAATTGTCCTGATGTGGTAGACCCCACCCACATGATACTCTCCAGTAGATAAAAACAAACAAACAGCTATTTGCTATTATGACTTGACACAAGTCTGGCGTGTGCATTTTGCTGTTATCCCATCCTTATTTAACCTCTATGTTTATTTATTCTTCAGTCCAAAAAATGGACTAACTCCAACATCATACACAGAACACGTGTCATTTTGGGTCACAGCAAACATAACAAGATTCCTGATGGATTTTTAAACCACTCTCACCAGAATGATAAGGCACGTAAAAAAAAATTCTGAGCAAGGACCTTTGATCCCAAGGTAAACTCCATGACACGTCAATACAAGCAAATGAAAAGGAGAATTACATGAAAGCAGCATAGGATTGAGGTGCATTTGCTGCAAATTATTCAATACTGGACAGCAAAACAGACTACTGTTAGAAAAGCTTGAGAGGCGTGTAAGATGTGTAACTTTTAGGTACATTTCCATATGTCAGCAAAGGGCCTGACTTGCAGGTTGAAATGAGCTTTTTGAAACCTACCAAAGCCTCACTAAAAATACAGGTCTATTCTAACCAGTGTGTACAATCACTACATATGAAAGCAAACCTGCCGCCTCACAATACATGTAAAACTTGTTTTGCTGTCTTACACAGTGTTTTGTCCTGACAATTAAAGCAACGAAAATATCCACAATTACAAGAGGTGGGACGTCAGCGTTTCAACAGGAGGAATTATTGCATTTACTAACGAGGTAAGTGGGCTATAATCATACCTATTTGCTACATGTGGGAAAAGCTAAGCTTCTACTTAATTGGGTGGGGGATCTAGGAGAGGTGGAGCAGGATTTGGGTCAAATTTCACTCTCAAAGAGGAAGAGTGTTGAGAAGAAATGAGCCCTGGTAGGTGGTCAATATAATAATGCGAGACGAAATGATCAGAAGTCAAACATGTTCACACACTCCAGCAGTGCAGTATGAGGATGTGTTTCTGCTTACATCACTACATCACAGCTGGCTAAACTCTGTTCTCTGATGACCATAACGCAAACATCTACCACTATGGACATAAATCTTGTATATTTTCAGAGAGGCATTCATTTACAGTTACCCGTGTAAGTTATTTCAGTTAATTATGACTTACTATGTTGGAAGCTATGAATTTCATGTCATGGCACCTCATGCGCCTGCCTACAATGGTGAGCAAGCTCAATTCTGCACATAAAAAGGTGGATAAAAGAAACACTGAATTTTTTTATGCTCGCTCTTTCTCTCTCGCACACACACACACACACACATACACACACACACACACACACAATGAGAGATGAAAAGAAATTTGAAAGCATTTGAAAGAGAGGGAAGACTCTACTAGCACAGGGATGAGCAGATACTGACAGAATTTTCGTTTTTGGTGAACTGTTCCTTTACTGTAGCAGTCACTCCATAGCACCTCCACATAGGAAGCATCCCTCCACACAGTCATCCATGCCTTCAATACCACACCAAGAGTCTGTGTCCTAGACTACTATGCAACATTAATGTGATTATTATTCTCAGAGAATATTTTTAAATAAAAATCTTGGGCTTAAAGTAATTAACATGAATCCCCAAGTCTGTCCCTGATAGGATAGGCAGTGAGAGACGCGACACACTCTGGAAACAAAATTCACACTCACCAGGTCATATGAGGTAAGAGGTGCGAAACACATCTTGGAGTGTGCACCAGATCTGGTTGATAAGAGTGTTTGGGGAGGAAATGAAATGAACTGTGTTCACTTTCTAACACAATAGTAGCATTCTGTATTCTGGCAACACTGTACCGAGCCTCTGTCACGGGTGCATCAAGCATGCGTGAGTTGAAGCTTGAATGAGAAAATAAACTGTGCACCAATTCACAGCTTCTCCGTAACCGCGAACGCTAAAAGCTCACTACTCTGGCGTATACAACATCCAATAAATCGCCTTTGTTTTCAGTGCATGGCACACTAATGCTTACATCACTGGAAGATGTTGCCTATCGATAAGCAAGCGCCACTTAAACTGCGCAGGCGTGCAAACTGAAATCAGATTAGACTAGCCCCGTACAATAACAATGGCCCTATAAGCCTGTAAGGATTTATTCATTCCCAACCCTGTTCCCGCTAGACGACCATGTGCAGGATAAATTGTACATTTTTTAATATCTACAAATACAACGTGGTGTTGAATATGCGCCCTATCCAGCCTGCAATCATTTCTATGCACTATCAAAATGCCAATACATATGCAACAGCCACTCAGCTGCTGCTGCACAGCATAGTGTGTGCACTGACTGGAAAATAGGCCAAATCAAGTCATCTACCTTACAGTGGACAGCCCAATCCAAAGCCGCCATGTCGTCGGAAATCTCTGTGGCTCCAGTAGCTGTCAGTGCAGGATCGGGCCGAACGAGGAGGGAGGAAAAATAGTCCCCAACCCCAATCACGTCCTTGTTTGTCTCCCAACAGCGCTGCCGCTGTCAAAAATCCCCCACCACGTCCATACAAAGCAGAGCCATGGAGCTCACACCCGCCGGAAGTGACCTCATGACTGACAGCTGGCGAATAGAAGGCACACACCCCCTGACACACCTATAGTTTCAGCGAATAGAAAGAGCGCAGCGCTTCCCCTTGAGAAGGACGCCCCCTAACCATGAGGACGAGAGCAGGAGGGAACGGAAAAAAGCCCCCTCTGCTCAACTCGCTCTAATAGGCTTTCCAGCTTTGCAGCCTGTTGTGTTGAAACAAACACACCAAAGAATACGAAGGCATAAAGTGCAAGGAAAGAGAGTTTTAGCTGAAGTCTGGTTTGGGTTGATAATGGGCTGCAGTGTGATAATCTGTTACAGAGCCACTCTATGAGCAAATGAGGCCTAGCAAAGTTTGCATACCAGTAGAAATGAATTGCTTTGTCCTCACATGACCCTGTCCAAGTCCACCCTGCATTTTCCTTTTCTCTCCCTCCCTTTCCCTCCCTCTCTTACACACATACACACACAACCTGCTGCTGAGTCAAAATAAGACTGCTGCCACCCATTTATAAAGTTAAATTTTAATTTTGAATACAACCTGCATGCCAGTTCATGCTGGACTTAAGTAAAACAGTAAAACAGCTTTGTCAAACACAGCTCTGTCACATCTGAAAAAGAGTTACATACTTAGATTCCTAAATGCATCTGCATGGTACTGGGTTTTTGGTATGTGCATACAGGATTCTGCTAATTCTGCACAAAACTATCCACTTTTCAGGAGAATCAGATGTCAGTTGGAGAAAAAACTGCTCCAGCATACTGACCCCGGGCCAAGTCGTGAAGGTTTCCAGTCCAATTGTTGCAATAAACTGGCTATTAATGAAGCGGCTCTATTTTCCCGGCTCGTGCCAGATGCTGAGTGTGCAACCCGTTCACGGATTGCATCTCTCTACTCGCCTGTTTCCCCATCCCTTCCCTGTCCCAACTCCCCATCACATTCTGTCCATGTCTTTGGCAGAGAAGCGGGGGCGTTGTTCTCCAGCCTGGCTCAAGACCGAGCAGATAGTAGCCCTTTTGTATGAGTCCTGGGACCAGGGTGTCCCCCCTGAGACCTCCACACACACATTCACACACACATGTGGAGATACACTTCACACTTTTCACACTTTCTTCAATTTCTCGAGTAAATGTATTGCATTAAGAACCATCAGGAGTGTATATTTGATGGGTGGGTGGCAGGACAGTGAGGTGGACAGGCACACTGTCCTTCAGCTGGGCGTCCAAGGTTCAACACCTTGTTGGTGGTAAGCATCCACCCTGCTGAAGTGTCCTTGAGCCAAACATGGAATCCCAACCAACTCCTCGTAAGTGTGCATGGGGGAGAGGGATATCAATAAGGCATCACATTATCTCAAAATATGATTTTTATTGTAAAATCCTGGTGATTGTGACTAGTACACTCAAATATAACAGATCTGACACATAGATGTAGTCTATTAAGCCTCTCTAAGGTCCCAACCATGGCACTGGTGAGTTCATTGATTCCATTGGCGATACCATGTGAAGAGGATATGGAGAAATACTATATTAAACTGAAAATACCCAGAAAAGCTTGTTGGACCTTGTGGAAGCTCAGGGGGACTGTACCTGACATCTCTGTGTGTGTATGACAAATTATATTCGACTCTTAGGGTTGAGTATTGGCAAGGACGTCACGATACAATACACATCATGATACATGGATCACAATATGATTTGTATCACAAAACATTGCAATACTTTACAGAATCAGCTGAAAATGTATAAATAGAACCCAAAATACAACGTACTGCATAACACATGGGGTAGACTAATAAAATATACAATGTACTATTTGATAAATTGAGTGACAAACGGACTCAAAACAATGTAATTCAAGTTCACATTGCAGTTTATTAAAACTGAATTAGCACAATGTACTCATTTAACACACTGCACTAAAATGTACATGTCATACTATCATATGAAAATGCAGATCAATTTCATATGATGTGTGTAAATGATACAAATACATAAACAATACATATTGATACAAGAGACAAGAGAATTGTGAAAATATTGCAAAAGAAAAAATAACATTGTGATACTCTCCTGTAGCAGTTTATTTTATTTATTATTTTTTCTTTTTTTTGCACAGCTATATTGACTATACTAGTCACTATAGGATAAAAAGGGGAAACTCAGCATTCTATTTTCAGCTCACCCTTACAGACTTTCCTGTTTCTGGAACCGAAGCTTTGAAACAGATACAGAAGCACACAGTAACAAAAAAGACATTACATTATCACATTATCTCAAAATTAGACTTTAAATCTCTCTCTCTCTCTCTCTCTCTCTCTCTCACACACACACACACATACACACACATTGATGGCAGCTGCAGTCCATTAAGCCTCTCAGAGGTCCTGACCATGGCATCAGTGATTTCTCCATGTGATGAGGACATGGAGAAATATTAGACTAAGAATATACAGTACGGCTCATTGCAACACTTCTCAGGAGACCAGAGAGGAACACAGTCCAGTGTTATGGGATGCATAAAATATAATATCAATCAATCCTATAGTGACACTTTTCCTCTAGTGTAATCTCTCCCTCTCTCTCTTTTATTCTATCTCAGTAACACACACAGACACACACACAGATGTCAGCTGCAGCCCACTGAGCTTCGCTTCTCCAAGGTCCTGACCAGGCCACTGGTGGTGATTTCTCCATGTGAGGAGGACATGGAGAAACATTAGAGTCTGAAGATACGGCTCATTGCAACACTCCTCCAGAGACCAGCCAGAGAGACAGCCCGGTGTTATGGGCTACCCGGTCGAGACGTTCTGTCTGAACGACAGTTGGTTTCCCAATTAAGGGTACACTTAAGACGCTTTCCACATCCAGATGATATGATGAGGAACCCCCCAGTCGCTTAAAACAAGACAAGGCTGTCCCTGAAATGAACCTTGAAGCTTAAAGGAGAGTACACTGAGGGAGTGTTAAGCAAAAATGTGTGGTGCTGTGGCCAACCAGTTTATGATCCTGAAATTTAATCTTTCCTCTGAATCAAAACTGAATTTAAGAATGGGGGACTGAGTGCTCTACTTGTCAGCTCATACTTAAAAACTGTCCAGTTTTTGATAGTGTATCATTGGAACTAATGCATTCATAAGACATAGCATGCACAGATTTTTGAAGCAATGACATTAACAGGAATAAAAGTACAGATGCGAAGACATGTATGTATGTACAAGTATGAATTGCTTAACATGTTTAGCAAAAAAATAAAACACATCAAACATTGGAGACACATGGCCTAAATATTTCATCCTCCTCTAATGTGCCAATATGTACCTCAATCAAGTTAATTCTTCACATTCTGTCATTCACATGTTATAAACTATAAGGAAACATTTTATGCAAAGTGTTAGAAAAAATTGAGGAGCTGTCTATGGGTTTTGTTGGTGTGGATTTCCTTTCACTGGGGCCTGTGTCGATGACCCACTGAAGTAAGTGGGTCACTGCATGGTTCTGCATCACTGAGCGTGACACAGCCCTCTACTGCCACCTGCTGCTGAAGAACTGAAGATGGTGGTTATCAGTCCACAGCTACTCTATCTTGCATCTAACTCTGTAATTTTGGATTTATATTAAAGAGACTTTTGAATATTTAACATCAGTGATGCACCTGTTAATGCATACCTTTAATACCTACCTATGACTCAATTTTGCCCAAAGACTACCATAAAAAGTAGATTTTTGATGAATTAGGTGGTGTCGTGTGGTACTACTACTATGTGCATCAGCAACCATGGGGAGGCGCTCTAGCCATGTCTATAATAGTCAATGAGGCCTGACAGCTGCAAAGAGTGTTTTTCAGAACTTATTTGTGGCAATTCATTACATTAATGTTGTTAATTGCTGTGTTCAGAAAATCAGAACAATGTATAGAGCAAACAGCCCTGGAGGTTTCTTTTCCTTGGCCTACATTCTAGGCTGAATATTGTTTTTATAATCACTGTGGCACAGATTAACGTGGGCCAATCTATTTATGTGCAGGCTTAGCTATCCTTCATTTCAGCAAATGCACACTGCACATTGGCTTATTTGAGGGTCCTACCCACACAGAGCCTTCACTCCGATCCACTTACATTCAATCAATAGCACTGTTCCATTTATACGGCCATGACATCATGTGAAAGCTTAGAAAAACAGTGTGGTTAGCATTGTTATCATATTCCTGGCGACTTTGGATGATGCGTGTATGACTTTACCATGACTGAATTCTGAACCTGGCCTCAAAAGCCTTTTCGCTCATTCCGTGTTGCATGGGAAAAGAAAATGCCAGGGTGGACATCAAATCTTTTCACAGTGTTTTTGAAGAAGTGGCGAGGCAAAAGGAGATGAGGGACTGAGGATCGCCTTTAGAGATGCAACCCCAGAGACAGGATGAACACAGAGCCATTGTCTCATCAGGCTTAGTATTCAGCTCACTCTCCACTATCACCAGGGCCAAGACTCACATCAATTCAATATGGTGGCTGGCGGGGGACAACTACACAGGGTGCATTCAACATACAAATACACCCAACACTGGTCAAGACACTGCTATGCTACAGATCTGTGCTGTTCTAACTTTTGGTTTCATATAATCCTTCTCAGTGTTGCAGAGACATTGGTAATTGTGCAACTGGTTCACCCAAGTTCAGCTCAAAACTGTCAGAAAGCATGTATCTGAATGGGAGGGGCACTGAGTATCTGAGGTAAAATAGATACTCACCAGCAGTTACTTATAACACTGGCAAAGAGCTGACCACTGGCTAAGACTGCTGAGTGAAGGCAAAGGGGGTGAGCAGGGGCTTTCTTGCTGAATGACAGCCCTGAGTCTGATCTTGATATGAGATACAGTGGGCTGCAGTCTCAGACAGTGAGGCACGTCTGACGCCCGTGTTGGCCTGATACTGACTGGCACTCACTCCATCATCTCTCTCTCTCTCTCTATCTGTGTGTGTGTGTGTGTGTGGTGTTGGCCGGGGAGAGAGAGAATACTGTAACCATCATCTGTTGCCATATGAATCATGCTGGAGCCCATGAGGTGAGACTGTGCCATGGCTCTCCTTCGTTCCTTCTGCTCTGCTCTCAGGTTTAGGGCTGCCAGCTGCTTCCAAGACTGGGTATAGGTAGCTAACTTAATTTTCTGTTTACCAGGCACTGCAGGACATGAAAACTTTTTTTTAAAACAATACTAATAATTTCTCACCATTCAATACAAGCCCCCCCAAAAAGGTTTAGTTACCTGCCCCACTGGCCGGCAGAGAGGATAAACTGCTTAGCAGCAACAGAGGATTTACCAGCATTCATTTGGTGACATAGTGATCAGCTGGTTGGGTGCTTAGTGTTGATTTCTCACCCTTCACCAGAGAGCAATGCAATCCCAGCAATAACTCAATGGGACATGACAACTTCTCGGTCTACTTTCAAAGGCGGCTTGGTGATATATGTGACAACGTATTATATTCTCCAATTAATCTCACATGCCTGGCAATATTTTTGATACCATTCCCATAAACTGCTCTGATCAAGTGCAAATGGCCCCAATTTTAATCAGTTTATTTACAGTTGGTTACAAACAGAAAGAAAAAGGTCAGAGACAAATTGATCCATCATCTGACTTTTTATTATTAATTGAAACAGAAAAGCCAAATCAAGGACAAAAGCCAAAGTAAACAGACTTTACCTGCAGGCCGTCTCCGTTGCTGTGATTGGCTGTGGAGGCCTACATTCTGGATAAGACCGCCTGATGGCTCTGGGCCAGACAGTTGACCTGGTTTGGTCTGTTGATCCTGGGAGGTTTATGACGCTGTGCACATGACGCCCCCTGCTGTCTGTCTGGTGTAGTATTGCTGCCCTTCAGGGAAGGCAGTAGGTTGTATAGTTATCTCCTGATTGGGCAAAATCACTACCCTGAAACCACACAACCTACTACCTCACCCCGTACGAACATCAGAGAGGGTCGGCTGTCTTATGAAAGCCTTGGCTTGGAGACAGTGTCTACTGACTGGCACTTTTAGTATACTATAGAGCTATACACTTTACCCTTACATGTTAGGCTAGGGATGCTCCGATCTTTGTTTTTCCTTTGTCTTTAATACCGATCCAGGTTATTACATTTTGAGTATAAAATAGTAAATTGTAATTTGTAAGGTGAACTTCCTGTCAGTCCAATTTGTGATCAAACAGTGAATGTCCAATGTGGTGGATATTCACAGGCTGTGGTGTCTGAATTTCAAATGACTATAGTGAAACTAATCACACATGTTTGAAGTAATCTAAGGTTTCACATAGGCCCACCCTGCTGTGCAGTAGTGGAGCGTATTGTCTGAGTTTCTAGAAATATTCTATTAAATTGCCAAGACAGGACGGCTCATCCAGTGCAAGAAATTCAACAATAGCTCAATCCTCCATTATTTTTTCATTTTTTAAATTTTTTTTAATGTTAGCGTGATGGGGCAATTAATTTATCAGATTTTTTCCCCTCTCATGTTTGCTGCCTGGGTGCCAACTTCTTGTGAGCTACTATATGACAGGGAAAAAAACATTAAGGATCAAGAGTTGATTGAACAACCTTTATCTTCACCCAGATCGGTTCTGATTCTCAGTATCAGATCGGTGCATTCCTAGTGTTAGGATTTCAGGCAACACACTATCCAAATCAACTTACAATGAGTGCAACAAAAGGAACATTCACATTATTGAGCAAGAAAGGACTGAAAGCACCTCAGCCAGTGTGAAGAATAAAGACAGGTTTTTTTTGTTAGTAGAGCTCTGCACTGGTGCACACTGCGCCAAATTCGTTCACTGCATTCAAATTTGTTAAACTGAATCGCCGACCAATGACAGCTCTGTGGTTCTGCATGTGACTGTACAGCTGCTAGTTTAAAATGGAGGAGAAATTCACTTCATGTGTCTCTGAATTTCCTGAGCTCTACAACAACTGTCTAAAAGCATACAGAGACCACACACACACACACACACACACACACACACACAACTTTTTGCATGCCACAGCCTTCAGTTACTACTAGCATTCAGCCTCGTATAGGTCCTTGAACACACAAAGCAGCACACAAAGTGCAAGAGCCTTGTTTGTACAGGCACCTAGCCATTGTGTTGAATGAAGAGCTATATTTTTGCTGGCTAAACTCTTGTGCTGATGTATGCAGTGTGCAGTGCACTGCATATATACTTCAGATGCACTGTACACTGCACCTAAAGCTGAAATTTTGAGAGCTGACCTTTGAGAGCACAGCCAATGACAGTCCTGTAGGCCTACATGTAACTGTACAGCTGCAGATCCAAAATGGAGGAGAATTTAATTGCATCCATGGTATGTTTCTAGGCAACATGTACGCCAACGTCTTGCTGCTTTTGTTTTTCCACTTCTGGTGCAATTTCCAGCAAGGATACAGGGACAATGAGCTAAATTTTTGCCCCATAGATTGATTGGGTTGGGATTGGTTTGGGATTCATCCATGCTAGTTCGTATCTTTGCTATGAAGTCCAGCAACCAGAAATATAAATACAACTGCAAAAATAGGCAGACTGCATGAGGTCAGTATATCTCAGATTTTCTCGAGCTCTACAAGACTTTCATAAAGTCACTTAGAGAGTGCAGCAAAAGCCATTTGCATTGTGAAATGTCAGCCATGATCAGTCTTTTTTAAGTGGGTATAGGTAGAGATGTAACTACCATTAGCACTTAGCCTCATACATTTCCTTGTTAGCAACATAATACAGCATCAGTAAGTGTGTTTTAGTGATTAAACTTGCGCTGTACAAAGCAGTGTGCATAGTACAAGGGTTTTATTTTTGTGCAATAATGTGATTGCCCCTTAAGTCAAGCTTCAACTCCAAGATCTCAAATATTAGAAGCAACCAGTGCTAAAGAGAGAGAAGGTCAGCACCTGATAATATTTCTGCAACCTTAGAATGATTATCTAGGGTTTAAAAAAAAGAAAAAAGAAATTAGAGTTAAGGTGCAAAATAAGGTGCAAAAAACAACATATTTTCTGTAAGTCAAGTTAGTGTTTCTAGTGAGATGTGAATAGAATACTGTCCAACTGCTCAAAAATCAGAATCAGAAAAACATAACAATACTTGCTACAATACTACAAAACATACTCTATATGGAACATCCAATCATAATGTGCAATCAAGATTAATAATGAAAAAATGTAATTATCAGAGCCAAATACAATCACAAATACATCAGTCGCACCTCTATCAAAGACTGAATTCAGGTCTTGGCAAAGTGAGAGTAAACATACAAATCTCAATGCTGATCCAGATCCAAAAGCTCCCAAAAGGAATCTGATGACATTACAGCCACTTCAGGAAAGACAGTAAGTTGTATAGTTATCTGACAGGAAGGGTATGACCCTAAAACTATACAACCTACTACCTCACCCCAAAGGACAGTCTCTGAACACAAAGTCCTTTCTGGTCCCCCGTTCATGCAGGTAATCCGCTTTGACACACCTCACTGAATACAAAACAGTAGTTATGATTCACAGAAACAGGAATACACATGCCAGTCTGCTCAGCGGTGAGACTGCAGTCTACGTGTCCTCAGAATACAGTGTGACTGTGTCACCCAGTTCAGAGTTTTGGCCAAAGGGAATTCAAATCACCCGACAAAATGCTTATGTCCCAAACAAATTGTATAGCCAGGATATTTCCATATTCAAATGGGATGTTTGTTGCTGTTTTTTTTCAGTATTCCACTCGGTTATTATTTTCCATTTTGAAATCCTTTAGTTTTCAAGCGTTGTTCTGTGCTTATGATTTTTGCCTGTGTTCAACAGGCCTGTGATGAAAGCTGAAAGAGGCTGGGCAATTTGATTATCAACAATGCACGTCACTCTACAGCTCAGGATTCAAAATAACATACAACAAACTGCAAAAAGATAGACATTCCACCTCACATACAGAGCCATATTGATTCTCTTTTTTATCTAGCGCTGTTTCTATAGTTTCTATAGAGTGTTAACATTAGAGACTGCTGTGGAGAGCGTCTGAGCTTGAGCTCCAGCTCATATCCTGGCCCACATGTGCAGAGCAGAGGGCCACAGCTGCTGCCATTGTTAATGTTTCTCACCTGCTCTGTAACATACAGCGAAAGGGGGGGAACACCAGCCTATCGCCTCTTCTCTCCATCATGGTTTCAGCGGCTTGTCAGGTAGCCTCCATCTGAAAAGCCCCAAGAGGGAAAATCTGTTACTTCTGCAGCAAAGGAAATAGAGAAATACTTCACCGTGATGACTTTTAGATTGGCTTCCTGTGAGATCACTTGCTGGGACCTCAGAAGTTGACAATCTGTATTAAAGAGTGTTGTCAATCCCCTGCTATGTGTTTGTATGTGTTTGTCTTTGCATGCATCTTGTACAGATTGTGTGTGTTTCTGTGCCTGAATGAAACTTTGTGTGCACTCTGTGACAAACACACATTACATCAGCACACGTGGGCAGAGAAGCGCAAGCTCGCTGCACCACACGTTTTGCGGTCACACTCTATGCACTTAAGGGTCCTATCAAGGCAATCTGTCAGCATGGACCTCGACAGTAATATTATTCTATGTATGAAGGCATGAAGAGTGCAGCACGGCACAATACAGAGCAGTAGGTCTTGAGTTGAGAGGCCCCATTGTGTCTGCTCAGTGGCGAGGCTGAGGCTGTCTGCATTATTCAACACCACCTTACTTACAGCGTAGCACCGGGTGATTGGATTGTAAGTATGCACAGGCACACACACACACACACACACTTGCAGGCTAACAGACACACAAGAGTAGCACACAGACACACACGCCAGAGAGAAACAAAGATGCAGTGCACAGATGCACATACAGATAAATGCACATTCACATACTACAGCACACATGTAGGCAAAAACAGAGCCACACACATGGCAATTTCCATAAATTGCATTTCAGTGAAAGATAGGTTTGAACAACTAATATTAAGCCCTTTAATTCAGATTTTCCCTCGAATTCCCCCTTAAGTAGCTTCAAAGTTTTTTTTCCAGACTGTGCACCATATTCTGTATCTGCTGGTTGCAACGCTTCACTGATGCTACATCACACTTAAATTGAGTGAAATATTCAAACTCAAGATGCCATTGTTTGTTTTGCACCATTACATCAAATGCAAAATATGGACACATCTTGGACATCATTTTCTACACATTTCCCTGTAATTCAGCAGGATGTATTTGGTATCTTTGGAAACCTTGGGATCGCTGCTAGAATTTAAAATGAAGTTCTGTGGGTGTGAGCAAAGCTTGGCCATGCAACTTGCATTTGCAATGGTGAAATGACTGTTGGGACAGGCAGAGTCGAGCAAAAAAATGACAATATTGGCTGCTACAGGTTACAAACGCTTATAAGAGAGTAAAGTGTTTCAGATGACCTCCTGAAAAGGTATTCTAATGCTGTGCAGAACGACTGACCTATTCATTAAGTTGCACGTTGGAGAATTGTTTCATTAGACAGCATACTTTTTCACCCTCAAGATATTTTTACTTTAAGTGCTTCAACAGGAATCCTATAGAAAAAGCTGTCTGTGTATATCACCAGTTGTATCACAATCTATTCACATTGTGCAGCCCTGCAAAAAGCTAAGTAGTGTAGGGCCCAGACTCCATAAGGTAAGGTCAAGGCACACTGTCCTCTCAGTCTGCTGACTGGACATACTTCAATCTAATATAGTAGACGACTCTGGGGTCCTGACCAATAGAGTGCACGTCCAGGAAAGGCACTGCTTTCAAGTGAAGCCAGTTGCTATCATCCAGTGACAGGGAAATATTCACACTTGCACCCACACACACATACTGCAGCGGACCAATATGAAATGCACATACACACACACACAAGCATGCACACACTTGTATCAGGCCCTTGACATGGTTATGCAATATAATCTAAAAACACCTCCTTTAGCGGGAGCCTGGCCACCTGAACATTCAGCCTTCTTAAAAGTGTGCAAACTCAGCAAGCACTCCTTCACTTTAAACCAGACCATCTGTAACTGATATGCTTCTTCTGCCTCGCTCTTCTATTTAGAAAGGCTGGGGTGCAAAGACTTGCTTTCCACACCTCACCGTCTTCTAATGTCACACAAACACATACACATGCATGTACACATTTAGGCACACTCACATGCATAAACAAATACATGCACATGTACACACATTGGTACTGTTGGGAATGCAAACACACACACATACTCTTGAGCAAATGCACACACTCGCTCGTGCACAAACACAAAGAAATTCACTTTACAGTGAGCCACAATAGCTATTTACTCCATCATCCATTCATACAGAGTTCACAGCAAAGGCCATCACTGCTTTAAGAGCTGCTTTAATGCAGTCACACTTCAATCAAAGCGCTGCGCTGTCCATTGTCGATAAAGAAGCTGAATTTCCCTGGAGTGCCAGTAAGATGGAGCAGAGTGCTGTAACCTTGTAACCTGATCTGTGGGATTCTGGTGATCCAAGTCTGTGGTCAGTGTGGAGGGCAGCTGGACATTTACATTGTGTGTATCCTCATTCTTCGTCCTTTTCTTGTAACTACACACTTGTCCACCTTGATACATGGATTTAAATGTGCACCGTGCAAAATGGAGTGTTGGTTCAAGTGAAAGCTGTTTCAACTAAACTGACAAAAAAATGGAAAAAAGTACAGAATTTATCAGAGAGTCGGGCTGTTGAGAATAAATGAGAACCATGTAGACTCAACCATCAAGTTAATGGCTATTCTATATTTTTTGTTTGGTCTAAATGGTCCTCACTTCAATTGACCCTCTACAATTTTGCAAAGTGAGAATTTAAAACATTTGTTTTGTGTAGGCATATGCTCTCCCATCTATCCTATTTACAGCCTTATTGTTGTGTTGAGGGCAAGTATACATTTCAAGGAAAATAGTTTGCCAAAAAAAAGGCAGAAAAACTGTAATCTCCCATTGGAAGTTGAGCATCCAAGAAAACAAGCATTCGTCTCAAAAAAAATAAAAAGATAAAGAAAAAATAAACTTGCTCAGCTTGTGTGCACAGTCTGTATCCCTAGCTTGTGTGTTTGCAACTGCGTGCGTTTATGCGCATATGTGTGCATACAAGTACATCTATATGTGCAGCCCCTTGTCAAGCGAATTGGTGTCTGGGTGCAGACAGGAGAAATCCAGATAGACACGGCGGAGCGTTTAAAAAGGGAAGCATGGCTTCTGTGCCCCCCCTCAACCCCCTTTCAGCCCCCAGGGTTAGCGAAGCAGGCATGACCCATCTATTTATACCAGGGCCAGGGGAGGCGGCAGGAGGAGGAGGACGTGGAGGAGAACGAGAGGGGAAAAGAGGAGAGGCTGCATGGGCAGGTCCTGTTACACATGCCAGGGGGGATGGCTGGGGCGAGCCGCAGGGGGATTCTGCTCAAAGTCAGACAGGCTGACCTCCCCGTCACCTCTGCAAGGGGCAGATATGGAGCTCGCAAACTCTGTGTGAGTTTGTGTCAGGAGGGAGAGAGAGTTTATGGGTGTGTGTGTGTGTGTGTGTGTGTGTGTGTGTAGTGTGTGAAATCCAGACAGCCATTCCACAGGCCAGACTATTGAGTCTTATAAAGTCTCAGGTCACAGATTATTGAAATAGCAGAAAAGATATATACTCTGTGGCGGTGTGTGTGT
>OMKZ01036926.1:32815-45315 GCA_900302535.1 Neoniphon sammara | reverse complement strand
CTAGTGCAGCTCCTCTCAGTCCCAGATACTTGGAAAGACTAGCTGTCAATCATTTTAATAGACAGCAAAGGTATATAAATCAATAATGATATAAGTTTATGATGGAACATTTGGCGATTTGGTGGATGCTTTAACCCGTACACTACTTTAGAGATCGAATCTAAACATTTGGAGTCTGGCACCCCTTTCAAAGTAAAATCCTTTGTGATGTGTTTTACATTTCTTGTTTGCGTGGAATAAACAGTAGAAGAAGAGCTGGGTCGTCACCATGGCTGAACAGACAAAGAAAAGAGAAACTCCATCAACAGGAAATCCAAGTCCCGCCCAGGCTGTTTGATTGACAGGTGATCTCTGGAACGTGCCCGGCAACGAACGCTCAGCAACAAAGATGAAGGAAATATGAAAAAGTAAGAGAATCATGAGGATTACCACGTTAATCCTGGAAGTGTTGATGCGATGATTTACCCACTGCGGTACACAAAATGTGTTTATGAAGCAGACGCTGACTTGAGCTGTGCATTGTAAATGGACATTGCCAGTGAAGTGGAACAAATAACCACGCAGTGAGTCCAACATCCACAGTGTAACGTCAACAGACTTCACCCCACCGGTGACTTCAGATGTCTCCTCTAAAACTTAGCCCTGTAATTTTAGCAAATTGGCAGCTCCGCCACAAAACCAGCGATGGAGAAAGTTACAAGGCCTCGGTTTAGGTGGAACATTTCCTTAAAAGTCAATAAAAATCAGACAAAAAAAGCTTACTAATGGAAATATCCATCTTTAGCATTATGAAACTGACATTTCTGGAACACACCGTATGAATTTCTTGTCTTAAAATAGTTGGCACAAATTCCAGGGTTCAAAAATGTGGCCCTGCTCTGTCCAAACCTTGGCATGTACAATACTTTTTCAATCTTACAAGCTGAAATATCCATCTTTACCATTAGGGGAATTACATTTCTGGACCAAATCCAAAAGATACACGTTGTAAACATTTAATTCTTGTCTTCAAGTAGTTGGGTTCAAAATACAAGGCTCCAAACTGCGTCCCTGCTCTGCCCAGACCCAGGCGTGGATACACCAGGCCAGTGAAATGATATTAATAGCACTGCAACATGCTTGTGAAGGGAAAAGAGTGAGTTGGCATGCAGAGACTGAGTGGGATCTGGAAACTTCCTCTGGGACCACAGAAGCTCAGCTCGGCTTCATCGTGTTGACAGTCAGACGGCCGTGACACAGCACAAAAACACCGACAGAGCTTTTAGTTCAAAGAAGGCTGGGAAAACTCAGCGGGGAACCTGATACATCAACAAATGAGGAGCTTTCCAAAATGAGACCTCCATCACTACTGGAAAAAAGTGACTTCCACCAAGGGGATCAATAGCACAGTTTTAAAACAAATTAAACTTTAAAGGGTAGCAGGCAGGGGATGACTGATATGGGTTTTTGAAGACAAATACCAATGTCATAGCCAATATTTAATATCTTTAATTTTACCACTTTTATGGCAAACTTTTAAAAATATTAAGCTTTACCCTGAACTTTATTCTTTTTAGGGTGGAAAAGCCTCTAAAATTCTCCATTGCCAACAGGGATAACATTCTTACAAACTACTTACATAGACAACCGATGTAGTATTGATTAATTATCCATTTAAAATGCAATCAAAATACATATCAAAGGTGGATAAAACAGACCAGGCAATATTTGGTTTCACTTTTGATCAAATTGTGAAGTTTGAATTTCATCACTGTGCCATTTTGATAAAACATTAACTACAAAAGAGCCATATAATGGAAGTTAGATACTGGTCCTTCATCAAAATCTGTCCTGCTGAATCCTGTCATCTCCACTAATTTCTGTTGTTGCCACTGATAAGGACAACAGCATCTGATCTGTTCATCGCTGCACAACTGGTTCATTGGATTTTAGCAGACTTGCCAGTAAAGGTTGTGTGACTCACCGCTGATAAACGAACGGCTGGTGAGCAAACTGACCTTTCCTCTGTTCAATGACAATCCTTCATTACAAGCGACAGGGGAATCCAAGTGGCATTTCAGAACTGGGGCAGCATGGTTGAACAAAAAGTGAATTCAGCAGTGAAGGAGGAAGATTTTTTTCTTTCCATTTGTGTTAATGTTTATTGTTTTGCTTCTACATTTCTACTCAGCCCTTATGGACCATTTCCTCATATTTTACCAGCTGTCAGATTAACTTTCCTCAGTGAGGAAGTAAGATTTTTCACACAATTACTTAAAGTATCATCATCTCCTATGCTAAGGACTTGAAGATTTAGTTCCAAAATGAGATATCTACAGTCTTAAAACTGAGAAAACTTCCTCTTACAAGATGATAAACAGCACAAAATGAAAACAAATATTCATATTTTTTAAAGGCCAATCGGTAACTTAATTCTCTGGGTGATAACGCTCTTGCCCTTCTTGGCCTCCACGTACTCTTACAGCAGAACCACTTCACTTTGCATCACTTTGCTCAAAAGTTGTAGGAATTTCACCAGGTTTGTTTTGGGGTCAAACATCCAAACAGAGTCTTGGTTTGTTTATTACCATTTGTTTCCGCATACCTATTTCAGCATTTTATTCGGTTATCTTTTGTCTTTAACATGGTTACTGGAATAGTAAGGAGGTTCCTGTCTGAGGACTCAAGCTGCACAGAGGCTCATAAGCCATTAAAAGCTCAGAAAGGTAGCTTGGGGCTGAGCCGTGCAAAACCTTGAAACTAATCAATAATATCTTATAATCTACTCTAAAGCGAACAGGCAGCTGGTGGAGAGATGCTAAAGCTGGAGTGATATGGTCCTGTCTCTCAGTCCTGGTTAAAAGCCTGGACTGAACACACTGGAGACGATCTAACTCTTTTTGGCCTAAATTCCTAGAGGTGGACTTCAGTTTTGTCCGAATTCAACTGCAAGAAATTATTAGACATACAGTTTTTAACATGCTTCAAGCTGTTGTGCAAAGAGAACAGCATATTCGGTTCATCTGGCTTGACTGAAAGGTACAACTGAGTGTCATTAGCATAACAATGAAAGGAGACATTATGCTTTCTAATTATGCGACCCAGAGGTGACATATACAGGGAGAAAAGAACTGGGCCGAGAACTGAGCCTTGTGGAACACCACATATAGCCAACCATTGAGAGGAAGTATAACCATCTACTAGAAATTTCCAATCAGTCAGATGAGAACCACTCCAGTGTGGTCCCTGAGATACCAACCCAGTGTATTAACTGTTAATGAGGATATTATGGTCAACCGTATCAAATGCAGCGCTGAGATCAATCAATACTAATGCAAAACACTCGCCTGCATCTGCATTCATTAAGATGTCACTGACAGCCCGAACAAGAGCAGTTTCAGTGCTACGTTGCTGACAAAAGCCAAGACCTCTAAGAGTTGTCCTGAAACAACCTTCTCTGGAGCTTTTGTAATGAAGGACAATTTTTGGGAATTGCAGTGGTTTCATGTCTGTGAAAAATACAGGAGCACAACTTGAAAAGAACACATCTTGGATTTAACAACACAAGAAGCCTGGCGCCTCAAAAACTCACTTTTTGTTGTGATTCAGTCTAATCATATGTACGTTATGTAACCGGATTTACGTCAGAGGTGTTATGGCTGATGTGAATGCAAAAGTGAATGAATGTACATTTCATTTAACCACAAAGACTCAATTCACACCACTGCCTATGCACATTAAACATTAAAGTGATGGCTAAAGGAAGGCTAATGGATATTCTGCACTCATGACCTCTCTTCATATTGACAGTTCTGGTCTGTTTATGCTGTATGTTCATGACTGTACTTGATTTTAACGCAATTTCACACATTATTGCTGCTGTTGGATGTCTTCTCTCTAGCCTGGCTGGCCATCTTTACATCATGTGGGCCATAACCGGAAAAAATCTCCTGCTTCGAGGCGACATTCTCGATGAAAGTCATCAAGTAAAATGACAAAGTCAAAATCAGAAGCCTGGCCTTCAGAGGAGCTTGTTTTGCTGCAACTGAATCGCTTCCTATGTTTTTGGGTGATGCTGTCCATGCCATCTGGCTCTTCCCTTCCTTTAATCTACGTTCCAAGAATCTGGTTAATCTAGAAACCAAAAAAAAAAAAAAGACGTATTTGTGGCCAAGTGTGCAAACATGCTGCGATATAACGCTGCTGCATGCCGCATTCGTGGATGATGTCAGTGTTGGCGGCAGCACAGAGATGGAGGGCTGCAGAGAAGGCCTGTGGTGATGATTGCGCCTGTATCTGTCTTGCAGAGTTGGGATGGGCTTGGACCACAGCCACCGACCGATACACACTCACATACATGCACACACACACACACAGTACCAGTGTTTCCTGTTATTTGTGATAGTTGTAGGGGGTGGAGGTAATTTCAGAGTCTGTTCCAGCATCTGATCCACTGGGTGCTTCACTGTAAAAATGGTATTTATTTGAGTATTTTTCATGCAGCACGGACATGGTCGCTGTATTTGTAACTGTAATTGTTACTTTCGGTGGGATGGCGGGTCGTGTGAGGAATTATGGCTTTTTTGTTGTTGTTTTTATATGTCTCCGTAAAAAACAACATGCACACATTGAACACACGTGTGCTTCACTAAAAACAAATCAAACACACGCACATGCAACCAAAAACAAGTTCAAAACAGCAAAAACACAGATCATTCCAATACACTTAACCAGCTCCATTTTCTGACATTGCCCTTGTCAGTTTTTCCCTACCCTTACTTCATTTCTGCTGTTTTAATTCATAAGGCAGCCGACGCATGTGTAAACAGATATCTACATACACAGGAGTCAGAGGAACGAAACGAGGAAACAGAAAACAAATTGTCATTGTTTTTACATTCTTGTGTCTGTGGGGGGCCGCCGCAGCTAAATGAATGCAAATGAGCCACTGTACTGCACAAAACAGCATCACCATGCTGTGGTCTGTCCGCCTCACACTAAGCCAATGAAATCCTCCCACCGACAGTTTCATCTACCTTCAAACGGCGCTCTAATCTTCTGATGGAGCATCTTCTGTGCTAAAGATCAGAGGAGGAAGCTGCGCTGGTATTTTCCCATGAATGCTCAGTATTCAGAGGAAGAATGGGTTTATAAATATATTAATAAGGGAGATGAAAATGTGCAGTTGTATGTATGTTGGGATCGAATAATGATAAGTGTCACGCTGTGCCACAGTATTCAGTGCAAATTCACAACTTCTTTTCCCATGCATATCCAGTCTTCCTAAATCTGAGAAGGAGCCCTGCACTAGGAGTAATGCACACAGCACTATAAACAGCAGACTATATATATATATTACTAAACATATGAGCATTACACTGCACTGGAATGCTCAAATGTCTTTTGGGCTTAATTGACTGGATTTCAGAGATCCTGCATCCTGAGCTCTTCTGGCAACACCCTCTGTTCCTGAAGCTTAGCTGAAGTCAGTTTATAATTACAAGACTAATCCTCGCTGCGACGCACTGTCACGTTACATTTGCAGCTGTATTGATTTGTCAAGAACAAAGAAAATCAATTCTCAAAGCAAAAATGCCATTGGCTGCTATTTCTCATTTTCTTGCTCTTCTATCTTACAAGACAGTTTTGTTTGGGCTCTGCTGATCTGAGACATTCGCTCTGCTCTCGCTGCGCGTCACTTTGGAGAAGAGCGAAGTGTCTGAGATTCAAAATGTAAATGAATTCCTGGTTTCAAAACTTGAAAAAAAGACTTCATGGATGAGTGAGGAACTTGGTTAACTTGAGGTTACGTACAGAGCTTGTTTACTGGACAGAGTTTTTGTGATCTGTCATCCTGAGAGAGAGATTTTCACTTTCTTTCGCTTGCTTGACTTGTCTGACTCTTCTTCTGTGGTGTCCATGCCAGTTCAGGACACACGAAGAAACAGCTGCATGTGAGCATCAGTCCAATTTTGTGATGCTATGCTTTCTAGGCATGACAACCCGTCTTGCTCTACCCATAAACCTTTGTGTTTTGAAGTCTATCAAACTCAGTTCCTAAAGCAAATACACAGGTCAGTGCAGATGAAGTCAGTTGGGGTAAAACGCAGTAGGAAACCCCCTGGAAGTCCCATGTGAAGGGTAAAAGAAAAAAAAACCCCACAGAGACAAGAAATTATTTTTGTTATAAAAGGAGAGAACATCCGTTTTAAAAATGAACACCTGTCATGACAAGAGAACAAAAGCATAACATGAAAGCACAAAAAAATCCAGTTCCTGTCCTTGTAATACCTTTGTCAATCAATCAATCAATCAATCAATCAATACTGACATCCCAGGGGACAAAATCATCTACTGTGATTTGTGATAATTCTGATGGAGGCATTTCAGCTGACATTTATTCCTCAAAATAAATGTATAATGTTTGTAAACTAACTTATACAAACAGTATCTATCATATCTGGGGGTACTGGAAGCCAAACCCGGTCAAGTCCAGGTTTCTATTTCTATTATATTTCTATTTTAGGCATCCTCATCCAAAATGACTCAAAATGAGAGATCCACCAGAAAGATCCTGTATTCCTAGATCACCAACACTGGAAGCAGCCAGTAGCAAGAAGTCAGGTCAGAGCCACAGGTCAAAGATGTAGTTCCTGAACAAAAACTTCCTGTAACCCTAGAAGATCGTTTTTCTACAGAAGCGCTGAGAGAGGAAGTAAGAGCTCAAAAGAGAGGTAGAAGGAATTTTCCAACAAGACAAGAGCGTAATAGAGCGAGCAAAAGAGGAAGATGTGGGAGTGGAGATATGGCTCGAAGAGAGGGGGACTATTTCTTGAAAAGATTTCATCTTGTAACAGGTGGCGTGACGTGAAAAGTACCTGCGCACCTGAACCACAAAGTCACATCAGAGTCTCATCAACCGGCTGCGGCTGTGGTTTGGTTTTGGTTACCAGTTCTGACATGTGGCTGCATTAAACACATGTGTGCAACACCAAAAGGGTAATTCCACCAGAAATAGACTTTTATGAGAATCAGTTTTTGGCTTCAGTATCAGTTAGTTTTATTGGTCAAGTAAATGTGCACATAAGAGGGAATTTATATTGGCAGTTTGATCATGTAGGTTGAATTAAATTATTAAAACCTAAAAAATAAAATATAAAAAATACATGCAGATGTGTAAATATATGAATTAGGTGCCTTTGTTCTTCAGTATGCACAAAAAATAAATACATCTAAAAAATATTGCAATTTTCTGAGCATTTCCTATTTGTTGCACTGTTCTATTATTTTACTTAATAAAGTAAATAACCTATTTTTTAAAACAGACTTCCACTGAAGACTCAAATGTATATGTTTATAATAAATGTGTTACAAAGAAGCATCATGCAAAGTGAACTGGAAGTCAGATTTATCTTCTGAAAAGTTAAGGGTCTGGTTTACCATCTCTCAGCGACACATTAAAAAGGCCAAGGAGTCAAGCCTTTCTGCCACAAACTCAGAAACAGTGCCAGAGTTTTAAAAAATTATCGTACTATTAAGCCACGTGAGCTTAAATGTGGTCATAATATCTTATTTTTTCAAAGATTAGTAATTTTTTAAAAAATCTACCAGCGGTGCACAGTGATTTAACTTGTTTCAAGAATCTCCTTTGCATCTGTAAAATTACATCTGCTTCAACTTATTTTTTTAAAAGAAAATATCTTAAAAATCCTCTGTCAAATTTGAGTCGAGCAAAATTATCTGACCACATTCAGTTTTTTTTACGTGTTTAAGTAAAAATAAAACATCAGGACCTGGTATGTATTTTGTATTTTTGCTGAGTTTTACCGAGGAGCTCTGCAACCTCACAACCCCGATATACGCAGAGGGACCATTTCCTTTGTGCTGCGATACGGTAAACCAGTCCTTCCACTTCCCATCAAAGAGTCGCAATGTGTCTGCAACACGGTTAAATATTTAAAGGCTACATTTGTCATGACCTGTAATAAAAGATGCATTTCTGCTCAGCCTCCCACAACATCCACAGTCTCCTGTGTGTCCCTGCAAAAAGAGAGCGTCACATGATCGTATCCTTCATGAACGATTTGTTCATTTTGGCACGGTATAATCCTAATCTATAATTTATAACTCCTATAATTTACACGAGACACTTCAAGCCAAGCAATCTGATCAGTCAAAGATGCACTCAAACCATGCCAATGCTTCCCTCTGGCATCCTGGCTTTTGTCGCACTTTCCTGTGACGCCGGGTGCGACGGTAATGCAGCGATACACGATTCCCAGATTTAAGGAGCTGATTCCTGCTCTGATTACAACTGTTGAATCGGCTCTTCCGCTCCAACAGATTAAACCGCTTGAAAGCTATGGACAAAAACGGCAAATTCGCAGGAGTCGCAGGAATTCATGTTGCTGACACTGGTATGAGGATGTTTAAACGGCATTAGAGAACAAGCTGACACATGGTAAAGGGGTAAAGGGCCTTTAAAGTGCATAAATCTATGAGTCAGACAAGTTATGGGCCACGACACAGAGGAGGGCAATAAAAACTCTGCAGTTCTCATAGTAAAACAGGTAAACTTGCCATTCTGTCAGTCACATGCTTTATTAGTATGTATAGAGGTAAACACTAACATCTGCCCCCTTAGATACTCAACATCCAAAGCCTCTCAGATATTGAGTAATGGCTGCTCATTGGCCGTATTTAGCCATGATTAATTCTAATTAAGTAATTACAGCAGCTTATCTCAGTAATACACTCTCCCCATTCTTCATGCTTTTAGCTCCTTCAATACAATTCTTGTGTTTAAAAAATACAAGCTGGAAGTCCTTCTCAGATGTGTATCTTTGCTTTCCATTGATTTCCAATGTGGACCTGTTTGTGTATTTTCTTGCACAGCCCGAGGCATGTTACATGTTTCTGGTAAATATTAATCAACCAATAGGGGATCTGTAAGACATGCTATAACAAACCCTAGCCTGAATTTTAAATGAGGGCTAATGAACTTGAACACAATTTATTCGGCTGTTTTATGGGTTTACCATAATGATTCTCCGTTGCATGAGCTAACGCTGTCCTTGGGTGTAAGTTTATATCACTTCCAGGCAGCAGCAGCATCTGAATGCTGTGGCAAACCAAATGGCTGAGCAATTTGCACCACCCATGTGGTACATAACTAATGCATGACTCACTACATTTCAATTACCCTCTCAATCTGACAGCTGAAAATAGTATGTGAGGACCAGTGGGGTTTTAACATAGGAATACACTGATGCCAGAATGGGATATCGCGCTGATAGGGTAAGGTTAGCTGTCAATCATGTGTGCCACTGCGCTGTAGGTGAAGTCCTCTCACAGCCACTGAGAACTCATGGCTTCCAATATGGCTGCCAAAAGGTATGCTATGTCACCTGGAAGCCCTCTGTTAGATATTACGATTTTACAATATTAGAATTTCCCAATATCTAAGTGACATATGAAACATGCAGAATGACTTGATTTCCTGCCTTCGTCACCCACAAAAGGATTTTAGGTCAGTCTGTTGGAGATAAATGGATTTAAATCTCTATCATAATTTTGTCCAGTGACACCAAACGAATGGCCTGTGTCTATACAATTAATTAAAAGTAATGAACTGAATCCGTTCCACTGGGAGACAGTAAAAGTTTACGACTCCAGATCAGTATGGGCAGTAAAGAAGCAGCGTCGGGGCATCCTGAGCAGATCTGGCAGCCTGGTGGTGTAGTGAGCATTTCAACTGCAAGGCCGGAGCTTAAATCTCCTTACCTGCAATCACCCACCCTGCTGAAGGGCTCCTGAGCGAGACAATGAAGCCCTACCAGCACCAGACCCTGACCCCTGACCTCCAAGTGGATCCGTGAATCCTTCAGTGATTCAAAAGAACATGAAAACCGTGCAGGATTTCACTGTAGCTGCATATCAGTGGTTTCTCATTGCAAAAAGCTGGATTTGAATTAAGGCTGCCATACTGAGAAGGCAAAATCGACCTTGCAGCAGTCATGTAGTCGAGGCTGTATACAGATACAAACAGTGTGCAATCTCCTTTTACATGGAGCGACCATCCTAATAGCCTGATCACTGCTGTCTAATATTACATCCTCTGAATAACTGCTGCACTGCTGCCTCGAAAACAAAACCAAATCACAAGGCTTTTGTTCCAAAATGAGAGATCTACCATTTGAAACAGTGATGCCTTCTCTTGCGATGTGACTGCTGACATTAAAGGAAAGTACACAAAGAGTTATTATTAAACTTATGAGTCATCTTAAGATCTCTGCTAACAAAACATGTTTTAAAAAGGTCAAACTCATGTGATTTTGAAGTACTGATGGGAGAATTTTAGGCGGCAAATATCTGGATTAAGACTGTTGGCTAAATGTCAGAAATGTAAATGCGAGTCGATTCCAGTAAATTGCAGCATTTTACAAAGCACCAAAAGAATACCAATAGAGATTAGCGCAAAATTAGGATAATTAAAATTAATCTGTGTGCGTTTGCTTTCCCCCGGCAAAGCTTTTGGAGCTGTTGTTGAACTCGCCCCTAATAAATAACAAAACGTTTCGGGGGATTTTGACAGGGAACAGAGGAACTTTGTTTAATTGAAAGCTGAAAGGAGTCATGAGTCCAAGGCAGTTGCAAAAATATGCATCCAAAAAAACCCAAGCACATGGTCAGTGCTGGGACAATTCACTCTCCCCTTACTGCAGCCGCCGAGAAGAATACCTCAAATGTCATTGGAAAATTTTTTGAAAATCATACAGCAACTGTAAAGTCAAAGAGAAATACCACAGGATATCCTGCAGTAACACCGCAGAAGATCAAAAATAAGTATGACAAAGTCATGGTTGAGTCATAAGGACACACTATAAGCCCCCATGGGCATTTTAAGAATACATAGCATAGGAGATACGAACACCATCAGGTACAAAAAGGTCATTGTAAACTCAGTATTGAGCAGCACTGACACATTAAAAATCATTATAGGAATATCATAGTGAGAGCATAGTAGATAAAAATGCCACAAAGAGCAATAAGGTACAACAGGCTCAGTATTGAGCAGCACAGCCACACTATACCGCCCTACAGGGATATTATAGAGATATGATAGGAGATAATAAAAAAAAAAATACTACAGAGAACCATAATGGCACTGTAAAGTTTCACAGATACACTACAGGTCCCTATAGGAATATTATAGAGCTTTTTCAGCAAGGAGCCAAGGCATGTAAGATGTATTTGAGGGTAAATAACCTGTAGGCATCGTTGTGGTGGAGAGTGAGCTTTAAACTCGCAACCTTTTTTTTTATATCTTGATAAATATTTCAGACCTCGGTTGGCAGTGGAATCAGGCTGATTTAAGTTGCGAGCACAGTGTGGCTCTGAGAGGTTCAAAACACACAGTGATGCTTCCCCGGGACCGGGATGTGTTTCCGCTGCCTGTTCGCCTCATGCTGATCGCCCACTGGAGGTCACACACACACACAAACACACACACACACACACACTTCAATTCACCAGCACATCCCCGTCTGCACACACATTCCCGTTTCCGCTGCGCTCATGGAGCCAAACGCGAGGACGTGGGGCTAAAAAATAATAATAACAATAAAAGCGGAGAGGGGAGCTGGGCTGGTGTGTGTGCGCCGACACCAGCCCGTCCAGCCTGTACTTCCCGTGGCTTTGTGTGGCGCTGTGGACACAAAGGGGCGCAGAAACCGCACGTAGACTGACTACAGCCGCTATAATAACAAGTGATACGCGTCCCCTCCTCCTGATCAAGCCTCCTCTCCTCAGTTTTCAACCTTCCACATTCACATATTTGGCCCAATCGGCTGCAGTTTGTAGCTGTGACTGTCTGTCCACTCATCCCCTCTCCAACTGCGCCTCCGTCCTGCAAAACGAGCCCCAACTTTGCGCTCAGCCGTGCCGGAACACCGGACCTTACCTCGGTGGTTTCCCCGGAGCTGGAGGGTGAAGTTTGACAGGTAATTCGCCGGTAATTCCGCAGGTTTTCCTTTGAAAAAAAAAAAAATTCTTGTTATTGAAACGATGTTTTGTTTGATTTTTTTTCTGTCCACAAAAGGCCCGTGCAGCTGCAACTCGCTGCTGGATTCGTCTCCTCCTCCTCCTCCTCCTCTCCCTCCTCAGAGCCAGATCGCTGCCATGGGCGGTGACGTCACAGCCACACACACACACACATACACACACACACACACACACACACACACGAACCATGTGCTACTCACACACACACAAAATAAAGATTTTGAATTCAAAACACTCTCTCTGTCTCTCTCTCTCTCTCTCTCTCACTCACACACACACACACACACACACACACACGCACACACAAATGAATATTGTATCCTATTTAATTATTTATTTGTTGTTATTTTAATTTCAGCAAAGTTGCATATTGTAGCTTACTAAATTGATAGTTGAGATAAACTGTGTTTTGCAGTTCTATGTCTCAGCTAGAATGACCTTGTCTTATTCTCTGAGAT
>OMKZ01036926.1:0-32795 GCA_900302535.1 Neoniphon sammara | reverse complement strand
ACACACACACACACACACACACACGAACCATGTGCTACTCACACACACACAAAATAAAGATTTTGAATTCAAAACACTCTCTCTCCTCCTCCTCCTCTCCCTCCTCACACCCACACACACACACACACACACACACACACACACACACACAAACCACGTGCTACTCTCTCTCTCTCTCACACACACACACACACACACAATTGAAAATTTGAATTCTAAATATTCTCACTCACACAATGACAGGCAAGACAGAGATACTATTTACAATTTGCATTCGAAAGACACATTCACACACTTCCCCGTGCCTTTGAGTGTTTGAAATTGTGTGTGTGTGTGTGTGTTTTTATATGTGTGTATTCTGCACTAAAGTTATAACATATTCATGTTTCTTGTGTATACTGAATATCAAGAATACTGATACAGATAGCACAGATATTCATTTGTAAATACCTGCAAAATCTACTGTTAAAGCAAAACAATGAAAAGCAGTGAAATTTTACTGGATATTTCCAGAAAGCTCCTTATCTGAAACATGCAGACACATAATTATTTTCAGGGCAGGCTGCTGTGTAAAGTATTCTAGTTTAGATAATAACTGCTTATGAATAATCTGCATCATTGGTGGCAGCTGGGGAAAGTGAGACAGTATATTACAGAGATCATTTTCCACTGTAATGTTGCATAAATATATTTTAAGGCACAGTTCGCTACACTAGACCCAGAAATAAAAGATTCAATACTTATATTTTATCAAATGCAATTCTTGTAAATTAGTAATAATTCAATGAAGGAGCGCTCGAAAGATCTCCTGCATGGTCCTGTGTTAAACATCTGTGTGTCTGTGAAGGCAAACTCCACGACACTTCCTGCACCTCGACATTAACATGCTTCTGGTGTCATCAGTTTGTGACATTATCATTTAGGTGATGTGATGCTGCTCTCTGCTGATTCCCATCCCACCCAGGATCAGATGAAGGATGCTGTTAACGTGCACACTGGTCTGTTTTGTATTTTTTAACGTTGCAGTCATTTGCTCTGTGCTCCTACAATTTGACTTGGTGTTGTTCCGTATGCTCTCATGCAAAGATACACATATTCTCTCTCTCAGACACACCCAAAACCTGTGTTCATATCTTAGAATTTGTGGTGTGATCGATGTGATTAGCCGGTACTGGTGGGAACCGAAGGCACAGAGTTTTACTTAAACAATAAGTCTTGGATGTGGAGCTGCAGCTGAGGCAGAAACAATCTGATTGGTTGAGTTAAGCCTCACTGGGTGGAGCCAAAAACACTGTAAAAGACAAGAGGTAAAGGTGAGGAAGACTTAGGTCAGACTAGGTTAACGAGTTAGCCTAGCTGAACTGTCAGGTTCAGACTAATCACACTAGATTATAGGTAAGCTAGTGAGCTAACCTATTGACCTTCCATTATTATGAATGTCCTGAAAAAAGTCATTTCCATTTAAATTATCATCTATAGTTTGACCAGAGTTCCTTCTTTGCCATCCAAGTTTGCCAGTGAGCAAATATGTTCTCCTTCAAACTGTTTTCCAGTATTCCCAAGTCTCTTCTGCAGAAAATAGCCATTAGTTACTCAAAAACTCACCAGATGCTGCCAAAAGACTTATGCTGACAAACTGTGATCCTCTGACATCTTTGCAGTAGCAGGACAAATGGGCCTAAGCTCTGCCAGGTTGCCACCAAACGCTGTGGTGCTCCACACATTTTGGCATCATGGCCCAGAGAACGTTTATAGCTTTGTCACTAATGGCTTTTGAGAAAGAAACCAAAGTAACCAAAGCGGTCTGAACAGGCTCCAGGCCTAGCAACAGTCACCAAGTAGCCAACGGTGACTTCTTTGGCTCCACCCACTGATTTTTAACTTGATAAGACTGTTTCTGCCTGCAGAGCCGCTCAGCCCTTTAAAGGTGAGAAATGTTTGTCTAACTAAAAGTCGAATATGCAAACCAAACCTCTAACCTTGGCAGTGTTTGTGCCTTGCTTGATCTACCCACTTAAGTACACAGGACTATCTGTTTGGTAATGTTTGCTCCCACTTGTATTATCTGTTTACGCCCTTTGCTGCTCTGTGCAGCACTTTCTGACAAACCTCCTGATTTAAAGAGCATTACAAACAAATTGGAGGCGACTCCTCCATCTCAGTTCCTGACATTTGAACTGTCAGTGTGGAGGAGCTGGTGATGCAGAGCCTTGTAACACGTGCCCAATAAATTTAGAGTCAACTGACGGTGTAATGGCTCCATTTTCAGCGCTGCAGAGGTTGTGTTAACAGTCAAGGAGCTTTTGGAAGTAGTTACAAGTCGTAAAGAAAACACCATGTCGGAAAAGCAGCAATAAAGAGAGACTGAAAAGTTACTGCATCCTCCTCCTCGTTTTAACAACTTAGAATTGCTCAGACTTTTTTGGTTCGTCAGGTAAAAACAAGCTATACTGCAATCTCAGTGGTCAGCAGTAGGAGTCTGGTTGTACTGGGCAGTTCCCAGTTTGTATTAGAGTGTGTAAGCCTTCATCCCCCAACACAGCTGCTGTATAGAAGAATGCTTTATCAGTTTCCTTGCCTGGTTAAATGAGGCTTCAAATGTTCACTTTCCCTTTTCAAATGTTCAAATGTTAATATATTAGTAATTATCTCGAGGGGGGAACAATCCATTTCCTTTCCAAAAGCTGACTCAATCCAAAAAGTCAGTTTCCCAATACAGTACAATACAGCTGAGAGCTATTTCTGTCTTTCTGCATGACTCACAATCACACCCAAACAAATTCTCCTGCCTCTTAAACCTTCCAAATACACCAAACTGTGGTTTTTATATGTTAGCAAATTATGATGGTACACTTTGAGGGAAATTGTTTTTTTGTTTTTTTTTAAGTAAAAGCACAAGAAATGAAGGGAAATGTCCACTGCTTCTGTTGGGACCTGTAATGCACAAGAAGAGCCACTCAAAAGACTGTCAACAAAATGATCTATTGCTATGGCAGAAGAGTGGACCAAACCTTGTTAGTACATCAAACTGCAGCTACTAATTATTCATTTTCTTTTCAGTGAGCAGCATCAAGGTGAAGCTCCATTCCTCCTGTCCAACTGCCCCCTCTAAAGGACAAACTCTGCAATTACAAGTACAGCAAACAAGGCAAAGCTTTTTCAAAGAGTTTTAATTTGTTTCACCACAAAATAAGCACAAGCATTCACAGGAGGTAAAATATAATTTAAAATACTATCAAACTTATTTACAGGTGTTGTGCGCACAGTGTCCTCGGAACTAAACACACAGCAAAAGACCAAGCTGTGTTGAAAACAAGTCCTTTGTGGTGGGGATGCATAGCTCAGGTTAGAGTTTACAACCAGCAGGTTACAGGTTCAAATCCCAGTGCCAGCGCGGAAAACCTGGCCAGGAATAGTAAATGAGCACTGATCTCATCTCTTTAAAACTACCACTGAATTGCCCTGGAGCAAGGCACTTGGCCCCAAGCTGCTGCAGGGGAGCTGCTCAGTAGGAAAGCCTCATAATAGCTGTGGTGATTTTCATGTTTTAACTTCAAGGATTACATGCTCCTCTGTGGGTTAAAAAAAATCTACAGCGCTCTGGCTTAATAAACTATTTCAAAACCTCAGTGGACAATGTCAAAAATACCTGGCGGTCAGACTAAAACACAGGGCAGCTCTGAAAAGGAGCGTGGTGCGTGGCAAGCCATTTGCCTGGATAAATAAATGTTTATAGAGGTCAACTCAGTGGTGTTGCTGATAAATAACAAGGTTGTTTGGTAACATCTTCATATACTGGGGCCATCATTTGTCACGACTGAGCCAGCTCCAGTTTGGTCTCCATCGATGGTGCCTCGATTATTTCTCCTGACATAAACTCCTCCTGCAAACAGAAAGGATCCAAACAGAGCGGTTAGACTCCAGCAGATACTCCGAGGAATCAGCATTACATTGCTGGCTTATTAAAACCGATTTTTGCAGACTTCATTTCAAAGAATGCCATTTAACTGTTGTTTGTTGTTGTTGTGCTTGCTTTTTTTGCCACTGACTTTGTTTTTATTCTCTGTAACTGTATTATGAAGAGTGCCAGAAAAATGAGCTGTACATACTCACTAATCTATTAACTAGGGCCACAGGGGACAGAAATTATGTATAAAAGCTATGCCCACATGCATCTATGGTAGCATCAAAATTTTAAAATTAAATTTCTTTTTAAGGACTATGCTTTTTCCTATTTTTTGTCACACTATAATGTCTGAGGTATGATTACAAATTAAAGCTACTAAAGCTACACTTTCTCCAGAATTTACAGTTAATTTTAAATATGACATTATGAACACAAAACCCTGGCAGTGTTGGTGCTTCACTTTGCCCGTTGAGCTGATTCAGAGCCTGTATCTGGTTATAAATAAAAATGCTTTTCAATGAGTCTACATGGCCTGACTAGTCATCAGCAGATGCCAGAGTAGTCATCAAGATAAGAGTGAGGAGCAACCAGACAAACTATTCAAGGGCATATTCACGAACCTTATCGTAGATGACTTTAACAATCAGTGAGCAGCTGGGGCAGGTTGCTACTTCCTCTCCGTTCTCCAGGTCCTCCTGCAGGAACAGCAACATGACAGATGAACATTAAGAACAATAAGAAGCATAACACCTTTCTGCACAGTAAGCCTCCCAGCGGCTGATAGAAAATGATGGCTGTGCAGCTCCCAGTGAGAATGTGAGGGCTTGTATAAATGTGAAACAGCAAAGAGCATAGCTGCAAAACCTTTCCCGGGTAAACGGCATATCATTAATAGAACCATAATAGCTTTATACCCAAGACCATATACCACTACCTCACCTCTGACACCTGACATTCGTTTGTAGACTAAGTCACGCCGGACTCCATTCAAAAACCTGCTTTTTTTAATGATCGGGAAAACTACAAATATCGCAGAATGTGATATAAGGGTTTTCACAAAGCAACGGGGTTTATTCTTCAATTCGGCATGTGTCCAACACAACAGCCTGCACTTGGTTCAATTTTGAAAACCCACTTTATGAACCGGCTCACCTGATATAGTCCCCCAGGCGTAACTTAGCTAGCTAGATAGCAATGTGACTCAACTGTCAAAGGTGAAGGTTTCTTGAAATAACGTGCTATTCAGGGAATTGTCCCATGAGCCAAATGTACCAGAAGGCTCTGATGATTCATAAATGGCCATAAGGAATGAGCTGGCAAGTGTGCAAGTTTGCCAAAGTGCAAAGTGACGTTAGTATGACAGATTCGGTGTTAGCTAACGTTTGCCATCACGGTTCAGTCCACTTACCTTAGTGATGGCGAATCTGTCGCCACAGGGGCAGGGGAAGTAATACGTCTCCGTGTCTTCATCATATTCAAAGTCCTCGATCTCCACTTCGTCGTGAAAAACGGACATTTCGCCCGAAAACAGATCCAAATCCCGGTTCCAGTAATTCTCACATTTGCCAGCATGTGACGTCTTTGCAGTGGGTCGCAGGAATATGACGCAGGCGAGAGTTCTGCCGCTAGATGGGGATGAAGAAACGTTTTGCAGAACATGGAACAGGGTTATAAATTGAAAGCTGATTGAAGGTTGTTTTCTTTGTGCAATTAGCGGCAGTGCTGAAATAGCGTTTTCTGTATTTTACTACTTTAAAGATATGTTGAGTGTGCACCATATTGCTTATAATGTGACTTTTAAATACATCTAAAAGACTTTTTAGGGAAGGGGGGTCCTTGTGTTTAGAGACCTGGCCAAGAAATGAGTATCATCATCAAACTGGATGAAGTGGCTTTACTTGTACTTTTTGGAAAACTGAAGTACAAGCAGTAATTTTATTTTTAATTAAGGGGCACTGTATTCATCCACGTTTTAAATCACATACATTAGAGAGTACACTATAAATTCCATAAGCAGCACAACCTGGATCAATGCAAATTGTGAAGTCATTCACAGTGAATAAAGAAGAGAAGAGTTATCTGGCTTTACTTTGTTTGTGCACCTCATTTTGGAATTTCCAAATTTTCCAATTAAATGCATTTGAACTTTTTAGAGGAATCTGAACGTCCTTAGATGTTATGTAAATTGCATTCTGTGTTTGCCCTTTAGGTGGTGATATTTTTTTCATGGAGTCCAGTCAGTAGTCAGTAATTAGGACGCTGTGCAGTGTGTCAGACTGTGTGAGCCTGATCCTGGAGTGAAATGACCTTAAAATAAGATTCATTATAACAAATGTTTCTATTAGGGTACTATATTTGTAAATTACAGTTTTAAACTCAATTAACTTGAGTTTAACAAATGTTGACGAATCATGAACTATAACCTATGTTCCCATGCATAATTTGCTTTCAGCTTCCTTAAACTGCTTTCCTTAAACTCATAGATTTTAATATAAAATAATCAGTTACCCCAGGACTAAAAACGTACATCAAACCACCATGAAAATAATTTGATTTATCTAATCCAGTTTCATGAGGAGAGCACAACTCAACACATCATTTACAAAGTATTCAACAGAAACAAAGTATAACAGATGTGTTTTTGACTTACATTACTCCTCAAACTGAATGGGGATAGATTCAATTGTACTTTGTCCATGTAATTTAATTAGAATAAATATAATTATAAGGTAAGAGGGTTTGCATGGACAAATTAGTTCACCTTAGTCCAGAAGTTTCATCACACTAATCCCAGATATTATAGGCACATTCCAAATTCAGATTTTTTGTAAATAATAAAAAATACTACTTTTCACGATTATATATGTTTTAATGATGGAGTAGTCCTGCATAGCTCAAAGGGTACAGCGTGGCTCTAATCCTGCTAAGGTGGGAAGGTTTCTCTTTCCTTTTAATATGTATCATACTGAACACGGGCCAAAACAAGAACTGGCAAGCACAGACAAAAAAATCAAACTAATTATTAATTCCAACTGGCATCATAGACTTTTGAAGGCCACATCCTCCACCCTGTCCATCATACAAACCAACAAAATCACAATTTCAAATGTCAACTTTCAAAGTGACAAAGAAGGTAACTTGTTTCCTATTTCTAATCAATTCAACCACCACGTCCTTGTGGTCGAATTTATTAATTTTGAGTAACCAGGAATTTGTGAAGTTCAAGGTTACATGTTAAGCGTTTCACAGCTGGCTTCACTGCCTTTCTCTTTCTATGTTTATTCTGATCCAACCGGGCCATTTCGAACGCTCCCTCCCTGTCCTACATCGACATCCTGTTTCAACCAGAAATACCTCAAATTATGCAAACAAGATTTCAAAATTATTTTTCCCTGTGACCTTATTACGTGTCAATAAAGTTTCACTGAACAGCGTGACTATTCATAGCTGTTATTCTGTAATCATGGAACAAGTTTGTATAATTAATTTGGTAACCAGACAGTAACACTGCCAAGGTTGTGATTTTTACTCACACTGGTGCCACTCATGCTAAAAATATAAAGACGGGTGACAAATTAAAGGAAAAACCACGAGACTCCAAAACAGCCTCAGTGCTCCTTGGCATAGATTCTACAAGTCTCTGAACTCTACTGGAGAGATGGAGCACCAGTCCTCCAAAAGATAGTCCCTCACTTGGAGCTTTGATGATGGTGGTGTCGGTCCAGAATCTCCCACAGATGTTCACTTGGGTTGAGATGTGGCGACTGAAGGCCACAGCATCCAATCCACTGTACGTCGTTTTCATCCCCATCAAAGCGCTCAGTGCCCTGTGGACGGGGGCGTGGTCACTATGGAGGAGACCACACCCATCAGGATAGAAATGTTACATCATAGATAGGATGAAGGTGATCACTCAGAATTTTTTTTATTGATTTGCAGTGAGCTTTCCCTCTAAGGCGACAAGTGGACCCAAATGACCCCAGAGGCAGCAGATCCCCCTCACTGTAGGGGTGCAGCACTCAGGCCTGCAGCGTTCTCTTGGTGAACGCCACACATGACCCCGCCCACTTGTGGAGAATATAGTGAAGGGATGACTCATCTGACCGCTTCACTTTTTTTCCCCACATCTCTGTAGATCAGTGCAGATGGTTTCTGCCCCACTGAACTCTCAGATGTACATTTGTCTTTGTAATGAGGGGTTTATGCACTGCAGCTGGACTATAATATCCGTCTCTCTGCAGTTGCCAACAGACTGTTCAGTACGTCCTGCATTGACCTTCTCGGTCACCTGAAGAAGAGTTCCCTCTGTCGCACTAATGCACAAACATCATGGTCATTGAATGTGTGAATTCGACCACAATTTCCGATCCTATTCACTGATGTATTTCCCATAGATCTAAATGCAGATGTCACTTTAGCCACTGTTTCTAGTCAGGTGAGAAGTCTTTGTGACCGACCACCAGTGAGCCAATAACGTGAATCCTCTTTCAAAGTCACTTAGGATCTTTTCCTCTTGCCGTCTTGATCTGAAATCGAGGTCAGCTGGGCCTGTTCAGCGTTTTTATATCACAGAGAATGACAGGATGTTAACTGCTTAATTGCACCATGCAGTACACCTGTATGGAAGCATCTGCACCCATTCTCATTTTTTCCGTTTTTTCCTTTAATTTGTCACCCGTCTGTAACAAGCTGTATCATCTAACACAAAAACAATCCTATGTCACTGGTGAAATAAACTCCCAGTAAAAACAAAAATGACACTCAGAAATTAAGCAATCCTACTTAATTTTTTGAGACAACAAATTACATTACATTACATTTGGAAATGCAATCAGCTGCTCACGGCCGCTGCTGCCAAAAGTTTAGGTTCTCCAGAAATGGCTGCCAGAGGAGCATTATGCCGCCTAAAAGCATTCTTTATATTCAGACCTTGAAATTTACAGCCTCCAACCTGCCAAACACACCACTCTGTCCATACGCTGTGGCAGTTAAGTTTGTCCATTCTGCCAGCCACTTTGCCAGTTGAGCTTCCCTGATGTAATTTCTGTAAAATCAACTGTTTAAAACCTCTAAATCCACAGCAAACTCCTGTTTTTCCGACTCTCGGATTTAAATTTTTAATCACATTTCCTTGACAAGCTGTGGCACTGCTCTGACCCTTACTAATCTGTTATTTTTGGGGCATTTAAAGGATCACTAAGCTATTTTTAGACCATAAAAATAGTTAACATAAAATAAAAATTAATACATATTCACTTAAATAGGTTTCAAATAATGTACATTTCATAGGTTATAGGTTTAGAATCAGCTGTTTTAACTGACATAGCGTGGGTCCTTTGAAGCCTCCATGTCCGCTGCCATGTTGGTGTGAACAGCTCAGAGCACAGAAGACATCGAGCGTTGTGCTGGCAAAGACAACAGCGTATTTGCTGTTGCAGAGCAATGATGCATAAAGTTTCTGTCGTTACTGGTAGCTTACCTCCGATTCCCACATCTCTCGAGCAGCAAAGGTGGCAACTGAAATTTTCACCATCATATGAGCACGATGTGCCAGATGAACACAAAGAAGAAACTTTGCTTGGAGTCACCTGGAGCTCCTTTAATCTGAAAGCAAGAAAAAACATTTAAGAGTTTTCATATTTTCATGTATTTATTAAAAATTATATATATATTAACGTCTTTATTTTTATTAAAGTTGTGCACAGTCTCATAGTAAAGTTATTACTTTACTATGAGACAATGAGATTATTATCATTATTACTACTACTACTATTATTATTAATAATATTAATATTAATACTGTAGCTGGAGTGATGATACAAAGTTACAACAAAATTACATTTGAAAGTTATTAGTCAAGAGCTTCCTCTTTGTTCCTCTTCATCTATCCATCTCTGTAGGAGAAAGTGAATGGAACAATGGGTTGATCTCAATCACACAGAGATTTTGGCTCAGCCACCACAGCACAAGACAACATTGTTGTTACTAAACTATCAGCTTGCAAGCTGGCCCTGCACATAATTTGATATACCAATTGGAACAACATGAAAGGCAAGTTAAAACTAGATGTTCTGTTCAAACAATGGCATGAATTAAGCTCACTAGCTTAAGTTAATTTCCGAGCCACAAGCTAAGCTAACGTTAGACCATACCACACCATATATCGCTTTGTTTAAGTTAACTGAAATATGTGACACTACGCATTAATGTGCCTCGCATTTTATATTAACTTTAACTGAGCATCCTCCACATAACATTACTATGTGGGATATGCGGTACTGACAAAATGCTGAAACATGACCGGTTCATATCTCACAATTCAGGTGCTGTTTATATTTTATTTCTTATATTCTGGATCAGGCTAGCCCAGTTTAACTCCTGGTTGTGGCATGAATGTATAAGGATACAGCAGAGAAGAATATAAGGAAGAATATTGTAGTCACTGGGTGAAAACCTCATATCTCCAAAATATCACCTTTTCAAGAACTAAACTTCACTGCAATGCATTTTGAGTTTTGTGAAATTAATCTTAAAAGGAATTCACAAATTCAGGAAAAATGCAGCACTGCAATGAAACCATTTCTAAACCGGCTCAGCTGTGTCTGAGATGGATGGAAGATTTCATTATTGGGCATAAGCGCTGTTGGACGGGTATCCATGATTTTCATAACCAGTGCTGCAGGACTAGTTCTCATTATGTCACCTTCAAAAGATGGGTTAACATGTTTTCCCAAATAAAAATGTGCATTGACTAAGGTAGCTTTATTCTTTCCTGCACCCGTGCTTTGAATAAGTTAACCTGTTTATAGTGAACATCTAGAATAACAGTCTTAAGAGTTCTGCAGTAGATCCCTTCAAAGCAAAGGGGATCTAATTAAATGAAACACCAGTGACCACAGGAGCCCATTTGATAATTCTAATCACGTATCTACTTTTATTTTGTCGCCATTTATTCAAAGATCCAAACAAGGTTTCTGCACAAGTGCTAAACCCAATTAAACAATGCAAGGGATACTCACATCACATCTTGTGGATTAGTAAATGAAAAAATATTAAGGGAGACAAAAGTTCTTGGAATCAGACATTGACACCGCATTCCTTTATCAATCATTTTGATCTCATTAGCGAATCCTGATAATCTTCCCCGGGTCGTGACATTTCTTCTTACAATGGCGTATTTCAGATCTGCAAAGTGTTTTTCTGAGGGTTATAGCCTCTTTGTTGCATTGGCTCTTGAAAAAACGTTGCCTTAAGTAATGAATTCAGGAAAATGTGAAGGGAATAACCCAGAGCTGTTTGCATGATCTTGCACTACAATGTGACTGTCTACACTATCCTGAGTCATCGTATGTTTACCAATCGTTATGTCCCTGTGTGAGTTGTCTGTATGCCATTTCACCATATCACCAATGTAACAAATTCAGTTCAAATCACTTTATTCAAATCTCTTTATAAATGTCACCAAATTGCCCTGATAAAAATGTGCATCAACAGCGTTTGAGAGATATACTTTGCTTTTTTGAGCGAACAAGAAACAGAGCCTTCAGGTGATGTAATGCACCACTTGTCAGCCATATTGGAGGTCCACAGCTCTTGGGCGGGAGCTGATTGTGTTTATAACGGTATGACTTAGCCATCTCAGCAGATTTGAGTTGACCATATTAATTTCTATGCCGCTTTTTTTCCTAGCTTGCTTGTTTTCTATTTCTCCAATGTTCCTCCATGGTGGAGCCAAATGTTTAAAGATTTGTGGCACAAAAGTAAAGCCTCTCTACTGTCACAGCTCAGCCAAGGGCAATTCTGTGTTTTTGTTTTAGGGCCTAGGAATCATGACATTCGGTTAAATCTTTAAATTTAAGAAGAAAAACATCAGCATTGCAGTGATTCTGAGAGATTATTGTCTTGCTTCTAGATCTTTATCACATGTCTCTCATTCTCGAGCCACCCAGCTCTGCATCCATCCATAAGGACACAGCCCTAAGTGATGGTGCTGTTCATGTTTGTCGGTCAGCGCCAAATTTTCTTAGAATTGGAGTTTACCTTCACTGAACAACAAACCACATGATCTGCTGTCCCACCTGACTACTGTGCTATTAGATTATCCTAATGTATTTACACACTATATTTTGGGTATGCAAGGCCTGGTCTGTGGAAAACTCGAGAAAAGAAAATTAATGGGTTTTTGGATTTGACAGCATGCAAATATACTCAAACCAAAGGCCTAAAGATAAGTAAAGTGAAACAATAAACGACCAGATTGTGATAAAACCATTGTTGTATTTGTTGTACTGTTTAACTAGAGTAGGCGTGTATATAGAAACCTGGCTCAGATGAAGGGTGAGAGTTGGTATGGCTCTGTGGGGATGAAGGGTCAGCCTTCATCACAGACTTTTGCTTTAAATGGAAAAAAATTTCATTATAGTATCGCTACTCTCATTCAAGTGAAGGACTTGTGAGCTTTTTCCACTTTTACTTTTGCCAACTATTGTCACATGCTGTAATCACATGCCTCTCTCTGCTATCTGCACACGTACTGATCCGTCTGTTCGTAAGGACAGTGCCCCCCAGTCCTCGATGGTGTTGCTCACATTTGCTTGCCAGCACCTAATTTTCGTAGAACTGGAGGTTACCTTCTCAGAATAACAAACCGCATGATCTGCTGTCCCATCACTCTATTACACTAGATTATAGATTAGATTATCTTAATGTATTTACACACTATGATTTTTTGGGTTTTTTTTTTTTACTGGACATCATGAAATGTGCTAACAAGCACCCACCCCTGTGAGGTGCCCTTGAGCAAGACACTGAGGCTCCCAACTGTTTCCCTGTAGTCTGCCACTTCACTGCCAAGTGTCAACTCCAAATGAAATCACCCTGGCAGCTATGAAGGGCCTTGCTTATTAAGCAGTGGGGTATAAATGAACTGGTAACTGAAACACCTTCCACACCGTCCACAGGAAGTGGGAGATGGCCATTTCCGTGCCTACCAATGGACACATTGCGTTCCTACTTATTATTATAAGCTGCAAAGTGGAATGCAAATATTGCAGTAAACAATTTCATGTGTTCCCGTTACACTGATGGTTTGCTTTGGTGCCCTCATGTCACACAAAATGAATTACGTGTCATAACTGAACATTTTACCAAGGCTTTGCTGCACTGAACATATGCTTTGTCATGCCATACTCAACAAGATAATGCTATTCCATCATATCTACCAAACAGTACCCACTGGTCTATTTTTAGTCGGCATAATTGGATAAACAGAGTTATGACCGGTGCCATGTGCCTAGCAGACCTTGTTGTTTTACGTTTTCTTTAATAGGAAACCAGTGGCTATGGGGCTGACCTTGCACTATAACTAAAGTCATTTCTAGACTGAAGACCAGAGATGACCTGTTGACTTTGAAACCAGCTGGCCGAGCAACTTAGGTTGGCTGGCAGAATCCGTATGATATTTTAAACCACTTTTTAAAACCTACGTTTATTCGCGTGATTTGTTTTATGGTATTACAGTTGGTTGAACTCAATACAAAAACACAAATTTAACACACATTTTCTACAATGGATTAAATCATAGAAAGCCAGTAGTTTAGGTTTTATTTGAAGTGCTGTACATGTGATAACTCTGGCAACACACTGACCAACATGTACAGCAACAACATGCATATACTACATATATTCAGTATTCTGTTCTATGTAGTCATCAAATGTGGAGCTGTAGAGGAGTGATGTTGAGTGCAACAGAGTGCACTGGAGCAGTGTGCCATGGAATAGTTATAGTCTGTTGGACAAAAACCAAGAAATATGTTCTGAGCCTTATGGAGTGTAAAAATAGTTGCTGAGACTGAAATAGTATTGAGTAAACTGTCTGGTGTACACGTTATGAGATTGTGCAAACAGCTCTGCGTTTATTCCCTTTAAATTTTCCTGAATCACAACATTGTAAGAGGAAATGTCATTTGTCAGGATTAGCTAATGAGATCAAAACAGCTGTTTGAGGAATGCAACTCATCGAAAGTGTCTATTTCTGATTCGGCATCCCTCAATACCTCCCGGGGGGGTGGGGGGTGGAGGGGTGAAGCATACGGATCAAGTTAAAGCAAGTTTCTTAAGACCACTTTGTCGATTTTCAAGCTTGCTTTGCCTGCTTGAATTGCTTTATTGGGATGTGGCCCAGTTGGCCAATTCGTCCCGACATTCCAAAGTCATGAAGTACATATTCTTAAAACTGAGAGGTAGGTAGTTGTGTCACAAATTCCCTATCAGTGAGGTGTGCTGTCATCATGAGGTGTACCAGGGTACAAATAACAGCAAACTATAGACCTTTTTCACCGCCAGGGTCCAGGGTCCTGCTATTGTTCCTGCTGGCTCACTGGAAAGGCAGAACCTTCATCTATGTCATTAGTAACACCTGTGTTTACCTGCTATTTCATGTCAAAATGGCTGCTGTGAAAAAGGTCTGTGCAACAACTGGACAAGAAAAAACAAGCCAGCTGAAAAAGCTTGCTGTGGTGTGTCTGTAGATCCAGTCTGTATCATTCTATGTGAAAGTCAATAGTCTGATAAGGTAAATTTGCTTCCAAATTTAGATTGCTCAGTCTATTTTGTCTTTAGTACAAGAGTAAGAATGATTTGTCATCTAGTGAAAGACTTAACTATGTTACACAACACAAATATTTTCTGGCCCATTGCCATCTTTCTATTATCTTAACCTTATACTGTCCCTGGCAGAGTTCACGCCATGGTCTTAAAATAAATTTGCTGGACATACAACAGCAGTAGTCACCATTTTATCCTTCCCTGTTTGTATGGAAGAGGACATCACATAAAGTATGTGGGGCATTTTGTCCCAAACAGCTCTCAAATTTTCTGCTCTGCTCAGCTTCAACTAATCTGATGATGCACATCTTGCACACCATGTACCCCATACAGTCTGTACATTCAAATGTTAGTTTTTCTTCATCATTTTTCCTAATCTGTTACTGTATATACTACATCTTTATTTTTTCCCCACTGCTATTATTCATATATTTCATACTTTTCATTCTCAAACTTATATGCCCTAGTACTTTTATTAATAACTGTGTTATGTTTAATGCCCTCATTAGCTCTATTTTTATTTGGATTCTATTTTTCGTCTTTCTAAATTTGTAGGCTGCTGTTCACGTGATGCCAGCTGTACACGGGTGGAATTAACTGCCTTTTCATTTTGAAAATTGACAGAAAAGGTGAGCTTCATTTTCGTTCTCAATGATATGCCAGTGAGCAATTAACGATAATTAGATGCACCGAAGCGCAAAAAACTGTTTGTATGGCTTAAACTTTTGACCTGAGGAAAAAAGACAATACTGCATCAAAAAGAATGGACAGCCTTTTGTTCTCTTCATCATTGGTTAGTTACCACATTTACACGCGCAAACCAGATTATTGTGAGTAAATGCATTAAGGCAGGAAATCTGATAACTCAAAAACCCCAGTTTACATGTGCTAAGAATAACTGGACTGGACAGCTGGCCTCATGTGGTGGCGACTTGTCCGAACTTTACCCCTCCACTCTGGAGGGTGGGGCAACTCGGTGAGCGGCAGCAATGGTAACACTGGTTTGGTAATAATGGTAACGCTTATTTCTGCTATTCCAAGTTAGGGTTTACATGACCCTGTAATGAGGTTTTTCCAGCAGAAATCCAGCTGTGTTAACTGGATTTCTCTTAATCCCTTAACCCGTTTATGGAAGTTTGGTTTTTCATTTACATGGCAGTTTAGAAATGCACATTAGTAATCTGGAATAACCCAATTACTAAAGAGCACGTAGATGCACTGAATGTATCAGCTGCATGGAGAATACATCAGCTCAGTTTGGCCACAACCCCGCTCACAACTGGCCACGCTCACAGCAAATGGTACAGTGCAAAAACGTCCCAAACATCACTGAAAAGCCAGTTTTAGGCAAATAGGAGATTTACGTATGTACCCTACATGCAGGATCATACACAAACTCAAACTGATAATCGCATATTAGTATTTCAACCAGGTGTGGTTTCTATAATTCCTGAGAATTTACTTCATCATATGTTATATTTTCTCCTGTTGTTTAAAATTCCTTTAGGGGGAACGTCAGATTATACTGACCAGACCAAAATCTCTCACAGTCTTCCTTTGCACGATATATAGTGTACATTCCTCCACCCAGAGTTAACTGGGACAAGAAGGAGGTAACTGAAGTTATGTCTAATTAGGTTAACGCCTTCCGTCTAACGAGGTCAAATTCAGCTGCGTGTCTGAGTAACAGACACCACAGCTGACTGGACATTTGTGTCAAAATCTCAGTCCATTTTTGGCAGTCATCTGTTTTCTCTGTCCCTGTCTCTCTATCTTTCTCACATTTATATAGCATTAAAATTACCATTATCACAATTGGTGTGACACAGTTTGAAGTAGTCATTTGCATACTCTTGTACCTGTATTAAATATGCTTTGGTTAGAAGACGCTAGAAAACGGCAGTTTGACCTGGAAGTAAGACACTAATCCTAACCCTAACCCTCTTTATTTAGTTAATAATCTCCATATTTTAGCATCTTGTCAAATGTAAATTAATTTAGATACCATCACACAGCAGGAGAACTTTCTTCTGAGTTCATCTATTAGTTTGCACTGCCTTTGCAATATTATGATTTATATAGCAATATGTAGCTAGATCTCTATGATTGTCAAACAGTGTATATTGTAGGATTTTATGATACAGCGCTCTGTTATCAGCAGCGTCTCTACCTATATATAATTGGTATAAGCTATATCTGCTAAGTTCTGTTGTATATAAGTTCTATAGCTCCTGTTCAGTTGGTAACACAATGTTGCCAATTTGGCAACTTCGTTGTTATATTTAGCGACTTTTCAACCCCCCGGTGATTTTCATTTGATGATTTACGCTTCTTGCTGGTCTAATCCAAATAAGATCTGATGACCACGATGCTTCCCTCCACTAAGGGCAGGGACTGTAGTGAATATATAGATATGCAGATTAGCATATGACAAAATCAGGCAACTTAAAATGAGTTATTGACAAGTCAGTATTTCCCTGGGAACACACTACTGGGTTTATGTTATTACTTACTATAATATTGTTATGATGATAATGATAACTTTTATCCTTTGGTGTGACTTGAAGTGTCTTGCTCAGTTTCTTTTCCCTTCAGGGCAATAAAGGCCTCATTCATTCATAAAACTTTCATTCATTCATTCGCTCATATAATATTGTGCTGACATTATAATGAGCCAAGTAGCCTAACTGTACACATACTCCATAAAAGTGCTTCTGTTTCTATTCTGATCAAAAAATCATATCAAAACAGCTTTGGAACCTGTTTTAAACTGATAACAGAAAGGTATTTAGTTGACTTACATGACATTTCTAGACTTTTTCTGCTTAATATATATTTTACTGTATGTGTGAGAATAAAGACTGTTATAAAACATTTTGAAATACAGAAGTGTGTGTGTGAGAGAGAAAGAGAGAGAGAGAGAGAGAGAGAGAGAGAGAGAGAGAGTGTGTCTTATACTTGCAGTGTATTCAACTATGTAAGCAGGAGAGTGTGCATTCAAACCTTTATAAGTGGGGATTTGGGGCGTTTCGGCTCATATTTGTAGCCATCCCAAGATAAAATGACCAGCCCCCTGCAGTCACACCACTGCCTTTACCTTCCCACTCCCGTATGGGTCGGGTTCTGGCCTAATTTAATAAGGCAGATAGACTAAAGTCAGCTGGCCACCTCTGATCTCAGTCTGCAAGCAGGCTCCTCCACTGATATTCAGGCTGCACGGACAGGTAAAGCCTTTCTGAACATGCTTTCTACACTACTTCATTGTATAGTCTTCTTTTTTGAATGTGCTTTTCTGACCCATCTCTGCATCTATTCCCGTGCTCTTTGCCCTTTCTCTTTCTGGTTTTATCGCTCTTTGGTGGTCTAGATTTTGGTGCACAATTCCTTCTTTTTACTACATCACACAGCTGAGTGATTTCTGTATTCCTGTTATCCCAAATGAAGGCCGTAGAGGAAACTTTAAATGAAGGTTTTGAATGTAGTTGTCATGCTCTGCTTTGCTAAATTTTTCTATTTTAGCATATTTCATTATCCTGTTGAAGGGTAAATAAATTACATGAGCTCCCCACTTAAGGACCGTGTGAACAGGACTTGCGTTACTATCTGTTTTTTTTCTCGAACACAATAATATGTTTAGTTTTACTGTAATTAAATGTCAGTCATTTCACCAAGAAGTAACACCATCAATTCTGTACTTAATTGTCTTGTATGATGCCTTTCTGGCATCTTTATCGCCAGTAAAACAGGTCTGACAACAGCTTGCAGGTATAATTTTATATATTTGTGTGCTGCAGCTTTAATTTATGGTTGTTGACATAATCGCATGTGTATTTTGTGAGCAATAAGATAGAGCCTCATGAGTCTCACTAAATGCCTCAGTCAGGTAATCTATATTTGCACTAATGCAGGATTGATGATTGTTTAGAGTACATTGGCAATCACATTAGTTACTGAGAAACCAGATTAATTGCATAGTGCAGGAGCTATAAATTAGCCCCGGGATGAAAAACACTGCTGTGTGACAACTGATGCCCTAAGAGTTGGGAATCTGTGGACCTTGTTTCTGTATCCATTTATTTTAAATAGGTTTGATACCCTGTATTCTGTTAGATTAGCAGCTGTTTGGTATAACTGATGAAATTATCTCGTTGCTCAATCTAGTTTAGCTCATTTGAAAGCCTGGAGAGCCCTCAAAGATGATAGTTAAGCATTATTGGTATTTTGCAAAGAAAGAACAGCAGTAACTGTGCAAAATCAAAGCCAAAACATGTTGATTGCTACTTGATAGGTGTTGGTGGCTGCTGAAATGTTCACATCAACTAATAAACACTTAACATAAAGCCAATCAATTCATTTTGACTATACTGTAGTAGCTGAATGTGTTTATGTGCTTAAATTTCCCCACTTCGTTCATCAAGTGGAGCTGATTATTTCAGTCCTTTACAATTTAAGCATCTTGGTCAAAGTGCTAGACTGCGACAGATTTTGTTTCCTAAAAATCATAATATCACTAAATTCCTCATGATTAGCTGAACATAATCCAGGGTTTCTAGGGAGGTTTATGGGATTATGTGGAGCTGCTTGCTCAGGTCTTTCAGAAAGGAAGAAAGTGGATGAGAAACTCTCTGCCCTCCCTGAAGGAGTAGTATTCTGTCAGGAATAAAGAAAAATGCTAAATATCTCACTGACACTCCAAGGACTTGAAAAAATAACATAATGGGGTTTCAGCAGGTTTCAAGGACTCAAGTGTCATGAAACTTACTCAAGTGACTGTTTGTAGACAGGTACGGAGGGCGAAGAGAGGGGTGCAAAGGGTCACCAGACATGTACCAAGGCTGGACAGAGGGGTGCAAATGGCTGACTGAGTGGTGCATAGGGCCGATAGAGGGGTGAACTATTCCGAAATTCAAAAAAACACTGAGACGCAGTTCGAATTTCACATCTTGTAATAAAATTACATAGATGTTAATTTAAACTCTAATCTTCCGAGTCATCAACATTCTTGAACTGCCTACCGGTGAATGGAGAGATTGCCATCTAGAGTGACAATGAATTTTACATTTAAATGGCATTTTAAATTTAAATTGACATTTCAGTCCTTTACTGAAATGTCAGTGTAACGAGGCTGGGCAAGCCTTGGTTTGGCCACAGTGCCACTGCGGCTTGAATCACTAAAACTCAACAATTTCTACTCTGCTATTTCACATTTTCCATCTAATACTGACAACCCTCAAACAACTTTGACCCATAAAACATCTTAACTCCACAAATGTAGGTCACAGATAGTTTTTAACCCCCACGGTCCATGTTAAAAGCATGTAATCCATGGAGGCTGAATTTTTGGAATTTACAGCATCATTTGGCGGTGCAGAAGGGGGGGCGGTTCACCCCCATTCCCCGGTCGGCCTTTACCCGGCAGATTTGGGTGGAGTTGACTGAGGTGTGTAGCGCAAGGCATTATGGTTATTTGAGTCTTTATGCCTCTGCTTCCCTAAAACCAGGAAGTACGACCACAAAATTTAAAACTAATACATTTTTTCCACACTTAAAAAAAAATAAAAAATTCTAAAGTCACAAAAATTTGTGAGGTTACAAAGCCACAGGGCTGCCATGCACTTTAATTTGGAATGTTTGTTTGCCTTGGCTAACTAGCTAGCCGAAGAACAAATACTCAACAGTAGCTCAAGATAGTAAACCGTGATACAGTGGCGGTAAATACTAAATAAGCTGTAAAGTGTGTCATCCATAAGTGAATACATCCCTACATATCTGTACGTACAAGAAAACATGTACGCTACACTAAACCATAAACTAGAAATTACATCTTACCCGTTGTGTGTCCAGTTAGCTAGCCAAATTCAGTTCCCTCAAGCTCGGTCTGGATTTTTGTGCTCGTGCTTTTCAACGAAAGGGCGTCACTCATGGACAGGTGGCACATTCTTATTCTTCTTATTCTTCTTCTTCTTCTTCTTCTTCTTCTTCTTCTTCTTCTTCTTCTTCTTCTTCTTCCCAATGCAATGGAAGAACACTGTCATTACCAAAGTCAACTTCCCATTCATTACCAATGGGTCAGCTGTCTTGTTTACTGCTTTGGGGGAAATACGTTAACGTTAACAAATATAAACTGAACTACCTGACAGACGATCGCATGTGGAATCAATATTGCGATGGATTTTTATTTTTGAAGAAGCTTCCCAAAGCTTTGAGCACAACTTGTCTAAGCTGGAGGGAATGCTCCTTCAGACGTTCATCCTGATGCTCTTGAATGTTTTTTGAAATTTAGATTATTTGGATTAAGGCTGATTAAAGCATTAAGACATTCAGGTAAAATGCATGTTTTTGGCAGCATGAGGGCATTCGATATATGTTAGAATTAATTGGCAAAAGTTGAGTGAAGTTGTATGTGTGGGATTTTTTCTTCTTTCTTTCTTTCTTTCTTTCTTTCCTTTATTTGACTGGTGTTCAGACGTGTTAGCTGTTTAGTCCGATTTAACGCAGGATTAATGTTTATGGGACTCAGTCTTTGTTTTAGCAGAGGCAGACAGCACTAATCCAATGAAGCAGATCCTCCTGTCCATTTTACTCCTCACCTTCTTCTTCTTCTTTTTCTTCTCCCCCTTTTCCTTTGATTTCTTTTAATTCTTCTTTCCCTCCTCTTTCTTCTTACTCTTTTTAGTTACTTTTTCCTCCTCCTCAGCCCATTTATCCTTTGTTTTTTCTTTTTACTCAATTATCATCATTTTCTTCCTCTTTTAATTGTCTTTCCTCATCTTCTCTTCCTCTTTTCTCCTTTGTTTTCTTCTCAACTTTATCCTCTTCCTTCTTTTTTTTAATTCTTGTTCTTCCAGTTGTTCATATTCATTTGGTTTCAGTTTCACCTTGTTTTGACCTCTCCTAATGGATGCTGCCATTTAGCTTTGGTTGTGTATGTACCTGCACTCATTAGAACAGGATATTTGAACCAACTCTATTACAGCAAATAAAACAGATTTACAGTGTCACATTATGCTCATTAATAAAATTGAGAGGCATTTACTCCACTATTGAGCTAATCTGGGGGCAGTTTCCAACAAACATTTGCCTAATTAGTTGTATGTAGCTTTCAATTAGTTGAGGATGCCTCCTGCCTTTCTGCCTACAAAAGGAGTCTCAGTATTACTAAGTACTACTTTTGTAAAGCTTGATGTGATTATTTGACCTTGTGATCTGAAGGTGGTTTGTCGCACTGTTAATGGGAAATTAGGTAAATGTTGTTCTTATGATACGCTGGAGACAGTATTTGTTCACTAAGCGACAGTATCTTGTTCATGTGCAAGTATCCTTGATGGGACGGAGATGGTGTAGTTCTGTTTATATCTGTATGCTTTTAGTATACCTGCAGCTGACTCACACAAACATACACACTTGTTTTTCACTTTCTTTACCACTTACACACATCTGTATTGAGGGTAAAATGGGCAAGATAGTGGAGTAGTGGATGGTATACGCAGGTTGATAGAATATACTCAAATTCTCTCCGGCAATTTAGAGTAGACCCACTTCCTCCTCGGTAATCTGCCCTCCTCCTTGTTAGTGTACCCACCTCATCCACTGTCAATACAATCCTTGGGTTAAAAGAATGGTGATAGCACTCAGCACTAAGCCACAGTGCTACCCCTTTCATTTGGCTGGTAGGACTCTGTATTTGCTTGTAAATTATGTAAGTTGCCTATTGTATTGTTGCATGTCAATGTTTTACACTAATTAAATGAAATTTTTCCTTTCTTCGACCTTATCTTTCTTGGAGAGATGGCTCTTGGATAACGTGAGAGTTATTAGTGTATACTTTATAATCACACAATAATAGAAGACAGTGATGTGTTATGTGTGCATTGTAGAATAGGCAACTGGAATGAACATCTTCATATCCCTCTGACAGGGCCAGTGGAGCTAGAGAGGAGACCTGAGACAAAATGTCAGAGCGCTACGAGTGCAAGGAGTGTAAGGAGTCTCTGTATGGGCATAAGTACATCCTGCGGGAGGAGAGCCCATACTGCGTCACTTGTTATGAGAAATTATTCTCCAGCACCTGTGAAGTGTGCCACAAACGCATCGGCTGCACCAGCAAGGTAATTTTTTAAAACATTATTTATCCAGATGAACACTGAACTGGGCGTGCAAACACTCCTGCAATGCACTGGTTCACAAGAGCTACCCAGTACAACCACAGTCTCCTGCTGCTGGCCATGAGAGCGAGAGAATCTTCAGTCGGCAGCACTTCAGCTGCTGACTGAGAGGAAAGCGATTCTCTTTAGAACCGCATTTTTCCCATCAACAACCACTGAAGCAGCATCCACTTCTTTTATCTAGCCAGTGGCAGATTGACTTGGGCCCTCTGAGCCCAGCTAACATTAGTCTGCTGTGTTTGTGAAGCACTTTGTAACATGGGTTTTGAAAGGTGCTGTATAGATAAACATTATTATTATTATTATTATTATCATTACAAATGTGTTACATTCATTGCCCACAGTCAAATGGCTATCCAGTGATGTGCTAGCCAAACCAAACGCTGTCTTTGTTCCGTGACTCTGCAGGATCTGTCGTACAAGGACCGTCACTGGCACGACGAATGCTTCCTCTGCTCCAGGTGCACCCGGTCTCTAGTGGATCGGCCTTTCGCCACCAGGGATGATATGCTCATGTGTGTTGAGTGCTACTCAAACGAGTACTCTGCCAAATGCCACGAGTGTCTGAAGACCATCATGCCTGGTAAGGAGCCCTGACTCAGCTGCAGCCGGTTGTTGTTTGCGTCACAACCGGGATTTTGGTTTTCTAGCAAAGACAGAGTCGGCTGCCAAGGATGGGATGACCTATGAGATGGTCTGTCGTTTAATGAGATGTGGGGCTTGTTCAGAAAGGGACAGGGCTGTGTATTTCTCTATAAAACACGGAGGGAGGGAAGGCAAGACGATTTTTTCCCATATGTGCTGTTTTTGCGGAGAATTTGCATCAAGCGCTTGTGGGTGCACAGTGCAAACAAAGGGAAGCTCACAGGTGATTTTTATATTGACTGCAACCAGCAGCTAGTTTAAGTCACTCTGTTGGTCAGTCAGTCCACAAATTTAAAAGAAGCTGCTGCACATATGCAACTGCAGTTGGTAGTTGTTTATTACATTTATCAAGTTAATTCAATGAAGAGGGAGGGTATTGCAACTTTTTTTTTTGTTTCAGAAATAAGGGGAGGGTCAGGTGAAAAGAATTTGTTGGTGGAGAGGGCTGTATATATATATTTTAAATGGAGCAGCCCTCCTACTCCAATAAAGAAGGCTCTGTTCCTAATGCTTCTGGAATGACAGTGTTATTTAACTGGGGTTAAATTGAAAAATGACATTTGTTAGTGTACACCACAGAGCTCAGAGGTTAATCCCAGAACTCTTTCTCTGATCTGGAACATCCATCTTTCTCTCTCTCTCTCTCTCTCTCTCTCTCTCTCTCTCTGTCTCTCTCTCTCTCTCCCAGGCTCCAGAAAGATGGAGCACAGGGGCAACAGTTGGCATGAGAATTGCTTCATCTGTCACCGTTGCCAGCAGCCTATCGGCACTCGGAGCTTCGTCCAGAGGGAGAGCAACCACTACTGCCTTCCCTGTTATGAGAAGCAGTTCGCTCTGCAGTGCATTCACTGCAAGAAGGTAACCATTCAACAAAACAACATATAATTTGCATTTACATTTACTTGTAACTCAACGATTCTCTCGCCAAACTTTATTTAAAATTGTTCCTAGGGTTACAGGTCAAGTCTCTAAAATGTGATTCCTCTGTATGATAATTAAACCAGGTTAAACTTGATTGCATGATTTGATTCTCAAGTGAGAGCTACACAAACTTCACCAACATGTATCCACTGAGAAATGAATGAGACTCACAGGTGAAATAATGTACTCCAACACTGCATATGGTACAGGGACAACAGGATCTCACATACAGTGTAAAGGGGATAAGAGACATAAGGGCAGCATGTATATAGAGTGCATAATGACCCGTGTGTTATGTACATGAATAGAAGAGGGTGTGTAACTGTTCTGACCTGTAAACAGATGGTCAGGCAGGCAGGGATTGGATGCCTTTGAGCACAAAATGCTGGTAGGTGAGACAGCAGTGATCTGGCAGGGCTGAGGCCAAATCAGCAACAATCAGCAAGAATGGCTTGGCAGTTAAACAGGGTTCAATTGTTCTGAAACACCAAGGCATAAATACGAAGTCTTCATCTTTATCCTTGCATCATGAAGGATTTTAACATCGAAAATCATTACCACGTGATGTTGAGGCATTTGTGATTACTGTGAACGAGCAAGGCCATCACTGAGAAGACTGACAGCTTTTCATGGCGAGCCACCGGATCGGATTTTAAGGGAAATCTGCTGAACTTTTTATTTTAAGTTGCAAATAATACAGCTTTATTCCATTTCCATCATTCTAGCTACACAGTCTCAGCCGCATGTTCAGCTTCCTCCTCTCTCTCCTCAGAGCAAACAAAGCAGTGCAGCGGGGTTTATGAGAGACGGGGTCACCCTCGATGGCACTTACAAGATTTGAATATTACTGTAGCGTTCCTCTGCAGCTGCTAACGAATGCTACAGTGGATCCTTCCTGATTTATTTCAGTATAAGTGGCCGATATAAAACACTTTGGAAAACAGGAGGCAATGTGATATATTTGATTCTCGCAGGCCTATAGGTAGGAGACAGTGCTTTTGTGTATGATAGCGGAAATCATATGCTAGAAAAATGATTCATAATCTAATAAAGTGAATCATATGGACCTGTAATAATTGGGAGAAGTCAAGTCCACATTATCAGTAAAGCAATTTAAAACAAAACAAGTTCACCAGAAAATGATTTACGGAACACACCAGGGGAAAAGGGGGAATAAACATTCACATATCACAAATTTTAAGTTGTAATGTAAGTAGGTTGTTCTTGATTGTCTGGGCACTAACGAGAGCCTGTCACCGATTGGTCCGTATCTTCCAGCCAATCACCAGCGGAGGAGTGACCTATCGCGACCAGCCCTGGCATAAGGAATGCTTCGTTTGCATCGGCTGCAAACAGCAGCTGTCTGGCCAGCGCTTCACCTCTCGGGACGACTTCGCCTACTGTCTCAACTGCTTCTGCAACCTGTTTGCTAAGAAGTGTGCTTACTGCACCACCCCTATCAGCGGTAAAGTGACACATCCGACAGGGTCACAGATGAACGGGCTCAGGGCAAAAAAGCCAGTCAAAGTTCATAAAATGGCTTGTAAATCAACAATGAGGGGACAAAAAAATCAGAGTAATTAGGAATACCCTCAGTAGCATTTAACCATATCTTTACTGAGTCGTCATATATTCGTTCATCAGTGTGATTATTGTCAATTTGCTGGAGCTGATGATGGTCCATTCTTTCTAGCGCGCTCTTAAATCTGAAAACAATCAAGTGCAGAGCCTGAAACACCAGAAAATGTGGAGCCAATGCCACAAAAACCACTGCACCAACACAAATAAATAAATAAATAAATAAATAATGTATATGGTTAAAAAATGTAAAAATGGAGATGGAGATGGGCAGAGAATGCCTTCTGCAAGGCCTGTTGACAGTTCCCATCAATGGGAAAGAAGCTAAAACAAATCCTCATAGGTCAAATTGATTGTTTGTTGGTCAACATGCAATGCAAATGTTTTATAAAACTGAACCTAATGAGTCCTGCAGGGAGTCTGTCTGAACCAGGCTGACTCCTCTCAATGGAAAGGATATCCTGCTGCATGTTCTTGACTGCACTGAGAACTTAACCTGTGCTTCAAGTTCACAAGAGGAGAACATGTAACATCACTTGAACGGTGCTTCATCCACCAAACCGAACATCAGGGCATTTTTATTACCCATGACGACATTTCACAAGTTACATCTGACACTGTGAATTTTGGAATTTAAAAATGACAATAAACAAGTGTATGTTAAAAAACATAATGGATGACTGGAACAAAAACAGACCAGACGTAGACAGAAATATATAGATGATAACATTAAATGACGACGGTATTTTCCTTTAACATAAGTACGGTGCCTGGATCCTCTCCCAGGTCATGTGCTTCCTTGTGTATCTTGTGTATCCAATCAATGTCGATTAGAGGATGATCACATTACAGCGATCAGGAGACTAACAGACAAGCTGGCTTTGTTCACCTTTGTCAAGCTTTGTGTCTTTTCTTTGGTGCTTTGCTTTCAGGTCTGGGAGGCAGCAAGTATATCTCGTTTGAGGAGCGCCAGTGGCACAACGACTGTTTCAACTGCAAAAAGTGCTCCGTGTCTCTGGTTGGCCGAGGATTCCTGACGTCCCGGGACGACATCCTGTGCCCTGACTGCGGCAGAGACGCCTGAGTGCTAACAGGGCGGGATGAGAGAACATGCGACTTGACCGCCATTCATAGAGTCAAATCCACAGTTGGCTGCGGCAGTCCCCCAGCTAACACTACCTTTGATGATTTATTCCTACTGTGCATTGGTTTGTTTCAGACTAATCTGTTCTTGCTGCTTAGGAGATACCTGCATGCGCTGATGAGACTGTGAGTTTTACGGATAAAGCTGGAGGCTTCATTCCAAAATGTGGTATATTCATTTTGGGGTAGAAAATGTCACTGGATGCTTTTTGCTTATTATTATAAAAGTGCATTTCATTACATGCTCAGGAATGCTCTCATTTTGAAAGTAAAGGGTTTGAGTTTTACATTCATGCCAGCAATAATTTTACCACAGAAAGAGTCACATTTTTCAAATGCTGGATATCTCATTTTGGAATGAAACTCTTCATAACATTAACCAATTCTAAGAGATATTTCTAGACCATATCAGATGATTTAAATATATGGTAGCGGCTCTTATTCTTGACAGAGATAATATAATGCAACTAACATTTTTATTCCTATTACATAAAACCTGTTTAATCTAATGAAATCCAAATCTGTAAAATTACATAACATTATAATAAAGATCTTTATTCGAGTGATTTGATTCATGCTCACTGGCCATAGTGGCCGCAGCTTTTCATGGAAAAGAGTGCACAGGGGCAACGGATGTGTGCTTGAGTTCAACCGAATGCCAAAACTTATATTTAGTGTTTAAGATGCTGAGAGATGTTTTTTTCCACCCAGTCTGTTTTTCTCAAATGTTATACAGAAGGACCACAAGCAGCATATTGTAAACAAATCTCTAATGTCTCTACATCAAAGAAAAATGTCTACTTATCCAAGCATAAGTGGAAATTTTAGTTGCAGATTACCTTCTGCAGAGAGATACACAGAAATATGCTGGAAACTCCCTTACAAATTCAATTACAACACACACACACACACACACACACACACACACAAAGAAATTATCTGTTTCTCTGCTCACATGATGCCCCCCTTCACTGCACTTTGGTATGACATCACTATTAGACTATTAGAGTCTTAGTATTGGGAGATGAGAGAGACCAATTCTCTCTCTCTCTCTCTCTCTCTCTCTCTCTCGCTCTCTCTCTCTCTCTCTCTCGCTCTCTCTGTCTCTCTCTCTCTCTCTCTCTCTCGCTCTCGCTCTCTGTTTTGGCATTAAAAAGATGCTTGCCATTGCTGAGGCATCCTGAATGGATCTGAAAGATCATTTCTGAGAGGCTGCAACTGAAAGGCGAAAAGAAAGAGCTCCCACTCTGCCCCTACTTCTTAGTCTGCTCCCCATGCATAGATGGGAACGCTGGTACTCATGCTAATATCTTCTGTTTTAAAGTTAAAAATGTCTAAAGTTCATTGGGACTAAATTACACCCAATCAGAAAGCAAAGGTTGCAACCACAATTAAAAAGAAACTCGACTTCAGGTTTTTGTTATCACATTGGTTATGTTAACAGTGTTAACAGTGAGGCAGCAATCGAGGCAGGACTGCGGCTTGATCAATGGAAATTCATTTACAGTATCATGATTTTCAATGTTTATGTTGTTTAAATTTTAAGATCCCACAAGTGAGGTTTAACGCCTACAATATAGGAGGCTGTACGCAAAAATTGTTATTTTCTATTCCACAGATTACCATTTTTGCCATCTTAAGTGCAGTGCAAAATCCTGATGAAAGCTGGACTTGAAAAATGCCAATGCTGTGTTGTACAGATATCTATAAGACTATACTTCGTTATAGGGCTTAAATTACATCCACTAGCATAATGTCTGTGAATCGTATAGGTGTTTTTAACACATCAATGGTTTTTTATATAAATGTTTGCCAAAATGATCACTGAAGAAAGGTGACTACAAAGAGTGACTTCCTTACCTGTTGTTTTTACATATTTTTCATTCAAATAATTAAGATTTTCAAAATGTTTCAGCGAAAAATTATTAATTTTGAAATGCTAACTCAACAACAGGATTTTTGTGATTTACAGTGTATGCCAGGTTTTTTTCCCCAGCTATTGAACGATGTCTTTTCTCAAACATAAACGATCTTTGGCTGTGCCCCACGACTCCCCACCGGAAGTTCACTGGCCGTGCTGCAGGAAGTCTGTGCGTCAAGCCTAGAATAAGAAGCAGCTCCCGACAGCTACCAACCACTGACAGAAACCACTCAAAACAACTAAAGAAAGAATTGCAGATAATGTAAGATATCTGACTAGTCTGCATGCTTCTGTTGTTCGGTATCTTCATCTACACGAAATCTCAAGTTATTGCAGCCCATTTTGAGGTTAGCAGTGCAAAGCTAGCGCGACAGCTAGCTAGGCGGCTAACTAAATTAGCAGCGCTTTGTTTTATGGCTAAGAAACGTTATGTCATCGAAAACCTAGAAGGACTGTTGTGTATTTGTACATTTAAATGTGCATTAGTTTAATTGCTTTAATATTGTTTCTTAATACCCTCACCATGGCCCTGGCAGGAATAACTCCGATACGTGCTGGTCTCTTTCATATGGAGAAAACGCCAAGCCAGACTCCATTGAAAATTTTGGCTATTTACTGTGTCCTTGCTTAATGCCAAGCATATCCACTTTTTGCAACATGGCTTAAGACTTTTAACTAATATGTCATGTCTTCTTGTAAGTTCGGCATAGAGTTGATCCACCAAACAACACTTAAAACTTTCCCTAAAATTTCAATTTCTATTAGTTGGTTTACACTGCTAGCTGCTGCCCTCCACAATATTTGTATTTTGGTGCAAGAAGCTGATGCGGAAAACGGGCGAGCCGAGTGATAGCTGAGATTATTATTAGTTTTATTGCAGTAAGCACTGCATGGTTGGTGTATTTGATATAGCCCTATGTGCCTGATTGACGAATGACACCCTTATTTTAAGACTTTTGTTTGTTTGCCAGCAAACATAGCAATACAGTAAATGTGCAGAATTGTGTCAACAGCTCACGTAGTGATACAAGTACATATTGGCACACATGGTACAGACCACAGAGACAAGGGTCACATTTAGTGCAAGACAGAGACGATACTGATCACTCTGAGTAGTCTTTGTCCACACAATGGGCTTTTAGAGGTCCAGTAATGCAACATACCATGAAATGCTTTATGAGGTGTATTCAGCTCAGTGCAGATGTGGCCCCGGCATGCATTGAGGTGGCCCAAGGATGAGGCAGGAAGCTGGACTGATTCTGTGGGTCTTTATCTGGTTCAACAAAACGTATTTACAAGAACATTAGCAGGCTTCCCTCTCAAAGTAGACTGTAAAAATAGCTTCTTAAAATAAATATATAAATGCATAGAACAGAATGTAATACATTTAATGGTTTATGAAAGTGAAAGTAAATAAGATTCCCTTAAGTAACGATGATAATAAGACCCCAAATTTCAAAATTTAATAGCAAAAAGACCCCGATTTCAGTGAGTAGTCAAGTACCAACATATATAAATAGCAATCACAGTATCAATGAATAATCAGGTCTTATAAAGTAGGCTGGCTTATTAAAATCAGTTGTCAAATGAAAAGTGGATTAAAAACATTCAATAATATTTGCAATACAGACTCAAGCTATTAGACCGCATAACCGCGTTCCAGCTGCCTCACGAGCGTTTTCCGTTGAATTTTCAGTTAGCAAACATTCAAAGTTGAACGGTGTAATGCAAAAATATAAAACATATCCGATTAGATTAAAAAAAAACAAACAAACAGGAGAACATCAGCGGTGGTGGTGACATACGACTGGTTTCCCTGAAACCAAGAAACAGAAAGAAATATAAACAGATGTAACTGTCAACAACCATGGTGAGAAAGTCGGCTAACAAACTTGTTAGCTTAAATTAACGTTAACGGTTAATTAGCTAATATTTTCTTGAAATTTCTTTCAATACAATATAAAGTTACAGACAACCACTGGAGTAACGAGGTTTAACAAAATAAGCGTTTACATAAATCTACAGTTCTGAAAACATTCTGTATGTACATATTTATTTTTTTAAACATTAAATCAAGTAAGGCTCATAACTGGTTACAGCCAAGGGACGTATGAAGAAGGAAGAGACAATACGTCACTGAATTTGGAATTGGTGCCAAGTGTGCAACAATTCGGTGCGGTTGTCATTGTTTTGAATGGGTTTGCCACCTCTCCGTTTATGCCTTATTTAACAGGTTAGAACTTCAGCCAGGTGTCGGAATTATGAGTAATTTGTCTGTTGCTAACTAGCTCATATTTGATATATCGGAGTGTACATTTTGAACGTGCATGTGACAAGCATTAGCTTTGTTTTGTTAATGCTAGCTAACCACAGCTCAGGCTCTATCATCTCTATGCAACTGCTGGACAAACTCCTGATGTTTTAAGACCAGTCAGAGAGACAGCAAATGCGCACATTGGACAAAACCCACCAATCTACATCGTGTAAAGTGTGTTTTGTAATGTGGTAGAATCTCTGTTCTGTAAAAGTTTTAACGGCGGAGTTATAAAGGTTTATAGTGGGATTTTCCACGCCCGTCCCATTGACTTCAGTGTTACTGGCACCAAAGTCTAGCACCAGTGGCTGCCGCTGTGACGTAATGTCTCTTCCTTGGTTACCTCTTCGAAAGTTAGCGGAAATTTGGCTGGCGTGCGCGCTCACGTGTGCGTGCGACTCACGCATATAGATAATCAATATAGAGAACCATGTAGAGATTTAACCTAAATTTGTTGATTGTTGTTTAATTTTTTTCAATTACTTTTCCCAGATAAATACCATTGCACTATTAAAATAGTCAAGTTTGTACTTACATATTCTCCTTTCAATTAACAGTGTGAAACAATCAAAACTACTAGATCTAGACAGAATTAAAACTAAATAAGAGAGATGCCAACAATAATTGACATGTAAAGTATTTACCAAATACCCCGTGCAGGTAAATTTCTGTAAGATGGTATTTTTATTTTTTTATTTTTTATTTTTGTATTTTTTTTCTCGTAGTCAAACACTATACAGCTCTCTTGTTTTTGATTGTGTTGGTCAGATTGTACTGAATCTCCAGCTGAGATGAGCGCTGCAGTGCCCAACCACCGAAGGACCAAACCTGGTGGTAAGTCTGTCTGTCAGCATCACACGAAACACTGTCAAATCCTCCAGAGAGATTCAGTGAACGATAACATATTCTGTTTCATCTCAGTCTCAGTCATGTTGCCAGTTTCAAGGCATATAAACAAACATCATGACGGCATAAAAACAGCTAACAAGATAATGCTTACATTTCTAAGTGAATATAGTTGTATTTTCTGTCTCTGTCATTGCATTTGAGCTCTTCTTATGAGAGTCTAATAAGATATGGCTCTGTGCTCACAGTATCATTGCCACTTTCCAGCTTCCTTTTTATTGCATATATTATACTAGGAAGACGGTATAGACCTTCCAGGGCCAGGTGCAATGGATTTAAATAGACTTTTATAGTATGTGCAATAGATTCACTTAATTTGCACAGATAATAATATCCTTTTCTGCACTTTCGTCCAGTACCTTAACTTGAGCACCTTACCTGAGCAGTTTAATCCAGCCTCTGTTGTCCCTTGTCTTTATGCTTACTGTTTTTAATGGTTTATTGTTGTTATGTGTTGCATTGGAGCCATGTTGTTTTATTGGAGTTTTAATGTGTTGTGTTTTTTATGTTTGTATTATTGGAGCCATGCTACAAGCCAAATGTCCCATGTGGAGCAATAAAAATCTGGAAACTACACTTGTGTTCCATTCATGAGTGGTAATTAGGTAGCAATTTTGAAGATGAAGATGACCAAAAAAAATTTCAATAAAATTACTTGGCAGTTTACAGTTGTTCTCAAATAAGCATTGT
>OMKZ01036922.1:0-25674 GCA_900302535.1 Neoniphon sammara | reverse complement strand
AGGCAAGATAAAATGTTTCAAAAAAAAAAAAAAACCTTGTCAGTGTGGTTGCTGTGTCTCCCCTCCAGTGTGGGTACGTTTTCAGGAAACCTTGGAGGTTACGCCACAGAGAAAACCCTGCCCCGGTCTCTGCCTGGATCCAAGGGTCTTTCTCTGTACGCTGGGTACTAAAATAGCAGCACTTGCTCCCCTGAGTATAAACACAGGAAAATATACTGACTGGGCTGGCAATGTGCTGGCCAGTCCAGAAGAGCAACTGGAGCAGAGCAGGCATTCAGAAGGGTAACAAAGAAAAAAGTCAGGGGTATATATTTTATATTTTTTAAAATTCATGTGACTCATAGGTTTTGGACTCATTCAGAAAGGAAACTCCATTAATTTACTGCTCCTAAAAACCTTTTCCCTCAGGCTTTGTAAATCCTGCCATGGTCAACTTCAAAGTGGAAAATATTTAAATTATAATTCATTCATAAAACACTTTTCTCATAAAGCACAAGGTTACAGAGTGTAAACAAAAAGGACCAAAGCACACTAACAAATAAATAACTATTAAAATAAAGCAGACAGACTTGTGCTGCTGGCCTTATAAAACAGTAAAATTAGGCTTGAGAAGGCTAATAAATGAATATTTACTGCTTGAATACTATATAATACTGATTCATATAAGTTCTGTTTATCCATATTAAATTAGGTCAGTTTCAAATGATCGAGAGTATTGCACCAAGGCAGGGATCAAAACATTAGTAACCAGTCAGTCATGGGATCACCTTTTTTTCTTTTTAACTTAGTGGGTGAATGTTAATGTTTATCTAAGTGTGTAAGTTGTTGGTGCACTGATTTAAAGTGAGTTTTATGGGCTGGGTCGGTGTAAAGATAGACAGCTCTCTGGTGCAGAGGAGGCGGGTGTTTACTTACACCCCTGAGCTTCAAACCAAACTCAACGAGGCTTGCAGTTTCCATGGATCTGAGGGTTTGTTGTGGATCACAGCACCTGATGCGAGACACACATCTGGCTCCCTCGGATCATCCAAATGTCCCAAAACCCCCTGTTTAAATATTATCACAGGTCAGCAGCAGAACTTATCTGTGGGCAAAAGTCAGCTGTGCGTTTAAGAGTGGGTGTGTGTTTGGACATCTGCATTCCTCTCTCACACTTTTTCATGTGAAAGAAGAGATCTTTCTTGTATCTTAAATCTCTTCTCACAAGCTTGACAAAAGCAAAAGCAAGCAAAACAAGAGTCTCACAGAGTCTAGCATGAGAAACCACAGTGTCAAATGACTCACTGCCATGTTTCTAGCAGTGGGAAGATGTTCACATCGGAGTAAATTCTTCCCAGAACACCTAAATTATGCAAATATTATGCTTGATCTTGTTATTAAAAAAACGTCCTTCACTTTTTCTGCTTGGGTTTTCCTGCTTACACACAGTTCTAGGCTGCTGTAGCTCCTCAGCAAGTTACATGTAGTAAATATGTTCTATAAAAATATATGCAAACTCTAATTTTGGTGATTTTCATGTTTTGAATTTGAACGATAACCTTCTCCTCTTTGGGTTGAGAAAGTTATACAACCCTATGTTATGAAACCTTTTCAAAACCAGTTAGAATGCATGGTGGTCAAGCTTAAAACAAGGCTGTTTTTTGTTTTGTTGTGTTTTTTCAGCTGTTGAAAAGTTAACGTGTTGGAGATATGTGGTTTTCACCTGAAAACAGCAATAGGATACAATTGGGAATATGTGTTTTTGACACCATGGGTATATAAAGGTTTAACCGCTATTTATTTACTAAATTACTGTACTATCTTTGCTATGCCTTTACTAACAGAAAAGCCATAATTTGGTGATTCACAGTTAAGTTTTTCTCCTAAAATTTTTGCTACAGCTAATGCATAATCAAGATGCGTATTTTCAGCAGCAGCAACACTACTGAATGACTATAGAAATACTATTGGTGGCAGTTTGTGTGCATCTTTCACTTTGTCTGTGACCTCATGTTGTTTGTTATTCCGGTCATGAAGGTGCATCTCATAAGAAATAGACTTCAGAAAAAAACTTCAAATTGATCTTGCCCCCCTGGACCACCACAGGGTGGAACCACAGACTAAATCACACTTGGGATAACTTTTCCCTGCAAAGAGTGAAACCAGTCTCCCAGCTGAAAATGAAACCTAAATGCAGGCCCCAGATCACATGACCTAAAGGGTGAACAGAGCATCCAACCGACTGAAATTGCCATTTAAAAAGAGCCCTGCGCTTGCTGCTTCCAATGTGGTTGACTTGGATAACATGTTACTATACTGAACATTGTAGATAGTTTATCAATATGGCCAAAAGCTCTTAGTGGATGGTTTATAGTCTGTCTATTACCCTGTGAGGTCCAATCAGTCCCTTAAGTGTCTTAAGAGCTGATTTACAGACTGACACTACATCTGTTTAGAACTTTGACTGATGCTACATGTCCAGTCCATAAAAGACAGCTCAGACCACGGCTCAGACACTTGAAGAACAGCAGCACCGCAGGGACAGACAGATAACAGTGGCCAGGTCAGCACCCTGAGGCCACAACCTGTGCATATTTATACGAGGGTTTAGTCTTTGATGTAGGTCAGGGTTAATGTTTTCCCTTTCACATTAGGTTTATATGCTCTGGGCTATGTAATGCTGGTTTAAATCCATCCTATGGTAATCAAAACAGTTTACGGGGAGTATCAACTTCCAGAAGTTCATCTTAATATTTGTTAGCTGTGAGCACTGGTGAGACAGTTCTCTGTCAACATGGAGAAAGTTTCCAGAAGTTGAGGAAAATGGTCCCTCTGCACAGCTAAGAAAATAAAATCTATACTGACTGCTCAAGCATACCTTTCAACAGCGGTCCATGTTCTCAGTTTATACTGTGGTTACATAACCGGGGGAATAGCCATGGCGATGCCCCACAGTGCTTTGAGTTATTATCACGGGTGGTATTATGGTTGCACAGTCAGATGTGGCATCAAAGCGTTTCCTCTAACCAGTAGTGACAGGTTGTTTTGGCCTTTGGCCTGTAACACAGGATTCACCTCTGCATCTGAGAGCTGGTATTGAGCAGCATGTACTTGGGAGGCATGAATCAGAAGATGTCAAGCAGCACGATCCTGAAGTCTGAGAAACCCGTCAAATTTTTAAACTTTCATTTAATGATGCCAATAAACTAAGAACATAATCTCATTTACAGCAACAGCCCTGGGTAGTAGTTGCAAGTGGAGGAATGGTAACATTAATACACACATTCACACCTGTTTAGCTGCCAAAAACAACTAGTTTTGGACTGCTGGCTACTGAGAAACTCTGCTTGAGCACTTTTGGGGTTCAGTGGTGTGTTCAGGGTCTCCACAGCATTTGTTGAGAGCAAGTTGTACATGTCTGCCCTAACTTTTCAAGCTGATCAGCAGATTCAAACTGGGAATTTTCCATAACCATTAGCCCTCTGATGCTCTACATATATATGTGGTGTATAATAAAGAGGAATTCAGTCAGGTGCAAAGAGCGTCTTGTTCTTGTTTGCTTATTAATCAAGCAGAAGGAAACTGATGTTCAAAGAAGGAGCGTAACAATACCTCTATGAGTAATGCTATGAAATTACCCAGGATGCAAAACTGCCAATCCTCTGAAACTCACCGGCCCCCAACCACATCAAGGTGATCTTGACACTTCCCAAACTTTCGGAGCGTACTTCCCGGCATGATTCCCTCCACACAGCTCCCACTTCCTGTTTATCTTCAAAACACAGCGTCAGGAAAAAGACTTCTGGTGCAGTCTCTCAGAGCGGGGTTACGACTCCAGCATTTCTCTGGAGAACTGCAGCTGTCGGGGAGGAGGAGGAGGAGGCAGAACGATGGCCTATTTCTGTATGGACCTGACAGCCCTGCAGAAGGAAGATGCCATGATTACCAAAAAGTAATTACAAGGTTTATATGACAGGGGAACAATTACTGAAATTCGTCAGTAGTCACCGTGTCTCAGAGGCAGAGGCCTTTTAATTGCAGGGCTCCAGTGTTTGTCAACATGTATTTTTAGGCAAGGCTCAAGGCTAATATAAGGGTTGATGTCAGTGCATGGGATGTCTAAAATTCATAGTTTGTTGACCCTTATGCACTGGAATACATCGTCATCATCTTCTGCAGCTTGTATCTTTTCAGATATGTTTTACCAGAGTGCTGATGTGCGCACAGCGAGGTCAAACAATGCAATTAAGTGTTCAGACATTCATGCATGGAGAGTATTTCACTGCTTGTTTGATCTCAAGCCAGAGAAGCCTGACCAACGGGGCACATGACAGCAGGCAAATTGCAAATCACTGCAGCCTGACTGGTCCAGTGTCCACATGAAAATAACTTGGCATTGGTGTTTATTTGTTAAGTCAAAAGTCAAGTCAAAATGTATTCACCACCAACACAGGACCCAGAACACTTTACAGTGAAACAAAGCTATAAAAGACATATGAAGTGCACAAACCAATGCAGTATATAGAAGAAGGTGCTCAAAATATAAAACAATATAAGATATAAATGAAAGAAAAGTAAAAACAAAAATAGATAAGAGTAGCAAGTAGAAGAACCTGTTAGTATCAACAGTAATCTACAGTAAAGTTGGCAGTATGACCACGATCAGGCAGAGATAAATGTATATTTTTTCAATTTCAGTTTCAATGTTTACTGTGCCCTGAGGGAAATTTGGCTGCAGCCAGGAGTTTAAACAAAATACAGATAACATAAAACATCACATTTAATGTTCCAAAGAAATCCAATAACTATTGATAAAAGGAAATAACACAATTATGTATGAAGTATAGTAATGGCTGAGCATGGCAGGCCCAAGAGAAGGACACATGGTGCAGCAGCATAGAGGAACAGTAGTAGTAAAATATGGTGTACAATATGGTTTCAGCTGCATGGGAGATATGGTGAAAGTTCAGCAGTGCATTGGACCAGATAGTTATAACCACATAGGATGAAATATGACGAGAAGTGCAATAATGTTAGGATGAAATGTCCAGCGGCTGATAAGCTGAGACTGCCTTTGACTTTGCTGAGCGCCTAAAGTCCACAGAGGAGGGGAGGACAAAGGGAATCAGTCATCCTGTCCACCGTGAGGGAGGACAGGTTTTATGACTGGGATGATTAGAATTCAGGGGAGGAACGTGGGTCTTTATTCACCTCCATAATGAACTTATCAGACTCTGTGCTCATGTTTCATGTTCCCGGAGTACCACTGCCTCTCCCTCCTTCTGTGGTCAGCAGATGAATATTAAAATGATCGGCTGCATGTTGTTTCCTGACATGCTCATTATATTCCACACATTGTGCATGATTGAATCCTGCGCGAACTACAAAATATATTACACTGTCATCATCTTAAATCCTTCGATTCACGTTTATCCTCTGAGGGACGCGGGGTGATTCAGCACATGCATCTCTCTAATAAGCTAATAAGTCAGTAAATGTTTTGCAGCAACTGTGCAGGACGCACAGGGCTGAGGGCGGCCAGCAGTATGTATAGCTGCTCTCTGAAGGCTCTTTGTTATTCAGCCTGAATAACAATTGTCTTCTGAATAATTCAGGTGACAAGGGCATTGGTTAGCAAGTTATGCCACGTTATTCAAAAGTTATGACAAGTGCCTGTGCCCCTCCCGGAAGCATATTCCAGCCATACATTATGTATTATATCGCAGTCTGTGCCGAGAGAGTTATAAGACCCTCATATACCTGCTGTGGAAACACATTTCAGCAGGTTCTTACAGACAAAAGAACACATTTTGCAGAAAAAACGAAGCAGCGCCTTGGCTTCAGTTGCTACAGTGTGCAAACAAATCGAATTATTCACACTAGCAGTGAGTTTGCAGCTGAGAAGCATCTGGATGCGTTGGATGTAAAGTCCCGCCCATTGCCATCCTGCCCCTCCCACTAACACATATAATGGAGATGAAAAATGGGTGGCTAGGGTCCTGGAAGTAAAAATCTTATTTATTTTCCCAAATGCAGCATTACATGATGACCTGTTGGAGCATTTCAACACTTGGATGGGCATGAAACTGTCCTGGTTGAATCATCGGTACAAACAAGGCTAATGTAACCTTTTAACTTACATGACTGTTTCATGCAGGCTAATAGTCATGAGGCATTGCTTAGTTCATCGAGTTTCATTATTTCAGTCATTGTAAATTAAATTTTTTTTGTGTATGCATATACATACCCATACAGGATGTTGATGGGCGGGGCCGGATGTGAAGTCCCGCCCCCCACATCCTGCAGTCAGACGTACTTGCTGCAGCTGGTCAAAAACATCACGACTGGTTGTGCTGCCTCGTGGAAAAGCATCTCTATTTCCTTTCTCTGGTTCTTTGGCTTTGAAATGTAAATCTCTGTGTTAACATTTTGTGGTGAAAATGACTAATTTGCAGGCTTGGCCTGCTGAGCTTGTAAGAGGATATACAAGCAGTCAAAAAGCTTCTACATCCTCACATTCGTTTGTTGCTCGTTCACCACTGCCACTGTTGGTATTGTTGTTTTTTCCAGTTTGTCACAGACATTTTTTGGTTTCCTTAGGTTCCCCTTACCTCTTTAATCTTCATGGTCCCCAGCAGTGTGGAGCATAAATAAACAGGCAATACAAAGCCGCAGCAAGTATACAGAAATTTGTATGTGGCATCGTATTCGACTGTTTTTTTATTCAGGCACTTTTAACTTTGGTGGTGCACTGCTGCCTTTAGGAGCAGATGTTCTACTATTGGATGACTTTATAGTGCTTATATACTGACTCTTTCAAGAGAATTTTAACTTTGGCCTGGTAACATTTTTTTTTTTTTTTTAGCAGAAGGTTTAGGATCATCTGCACATTTCTGCAGTCTTATAAACAGATTCTATCACTTGCATGCTTGCAGGGACATTTTCTTCTCTGTTGTCATTCACAAAATATAGCCATGATCCTTCAAAGGCTTTGGCAACAGAGAGAATATGAAATGCGATCCTAACACATTGTCAGGGCTGCAGGCACAGTTGACATTGATTTGATTGTGCAGTATATCAAAAAGGTCCAGTTTTCCCGTCCTGAGTGAAGCTGTCTGACTCTCCTCTGGAGCTTCCAGCCACTCTTTGGGTGAAAAAGCAAAATGTTCACAGGGTGAAATAACCCCGTTATCACTCTGTGGTAGGAGTGATATCTGGGAGGATTTATTGGGTGTTTTAAGAAGCCAAAAGCAGACTCCTCAGAACCTGCATGTTATGTAAAGCTTGTGCCTTTCATCCTAGTCGTGCACTCATATGAAAGACATTTTATTTAGGAATCCAGTTGCCTTTTTCGCTTTCAAAAAAGTCCCAGTCAGAGGTCAAAGTAATATGCATATTAAACCATAGAGGCCCATGTTGGACAGCAAACATCAGAGAAAAATGATAACTGCACTCAAATATTTTTTTTCCCCTTTTGTGGTATATTTCTGGTGCATGGTGATGACAGCTGAAAACAGTACATGCTGCTCAAGAGCATCTCTGAGTTCCTGAGTTACATACAGGCCTAATCCCACCCAGCTGGGCTGTTCTTATAAATGCTTTACCTGAGCTCACACACAAAGAATGGCAGATCTCTGATAGTAATTCACCTCCATTTCAAGCTGAAAGAAAGAAAGAAAGAGAAAACTACAACCAGATGTCAGAGAAAAGATGGTTATTTTATCACTGTTTTAAAAAAAATAAACACGAAGCTCTTCACAGTGGGTGACCAGTGTGAGGCGAAGACGCTTTCTCTTGTATAAAAGACTTTAAACATCTACATAGAACAAGTTATTTCTGCAGACCCATTTGGGGAGGATTAACACCCCCACTGAACAGGGTAAAGGGAATATCACAGGTGCCCAAATTCCTGAACTCCCAGGGGGGAGCTCTGAACCGTCTGGACCGTGAAATTCCTCTTGCAGCATGTGGAAGATTCATTTTCCCTTGACTGAAGGGGCTCTACTCCGACCCTCCGATGCCCACAATCAACCCCACAGCGGCAGACGGAGGTCGGCCAGCGGGGTGAGGGGTCAAGTCCCAACCAGCTGGGGTCAGCAGGGTTCAGGCTAAAGGATGAGCGCAGTTCTTCTCCCCTGCTGTGTGAAGGAAGGAGCGTCACAGGGAATTTGCTGCCCTGATTATCTGCACCTTATACAGTCAGAGGAATGCTTTAAGAGCTGAAGTTGAAATAAAGTTGAAATAAAAACTTCAAAAGGCTGAAGTAAAAATCTTCTCATATCTAGGAAATTTATTGGCTGTTTCTTGCAACCATGAAATTTATTGCCCGAGCTTTTGATGCAGTTAACAACCCTGTGATGATAACTATACATTAGCTGTGTATGGATTTTGAGGCTGTAGTCGGTTGGTTTATATTCATAATGTTTGTAAACCGTGCCTGAGTTATGAGCTTATTTTCCAATTACAAGTCAAATTCTCAGTGATTAACTGGCGACATGTCCTCTGCCAAAAGCATGCTGGGATTGGCTCCAGCCCCCCGCAACCCCAAAGAGGAACAAGCGGGTAAAGAAAATGAATGAGACAATGAAAGTCAAACATTTTAAGATTGTGCGAGCACACCAAAAATGTAGTCCAGTAATTCCCGGACTGACTCCTTAATCAACATCTGTTTGCATTCTGAGCCTCAATAAGTGTCATAACTGTGTGTTTAGCCCTCTCTGTTAACATACCTGGAATATAAGAACCAAACTATCACATTTAGAACATTAACATAACTTAATTGGCGCTGCAAAGATCAAGAGTCTTTTTTAAACTTTTGAATATCATTTTGAGCGCTCGGAGCAGATAGCATGGCACACATTTCACGCTCTATACAGAAACACATTCCTACATGTCAGATTAAATCCAGCCCTCTGAGTGCAGGACAGGCCTTAACCTGTTCACAGCTCTCCTGAGATCCCACTCCTTCCTTCAAAGCACTGTAATCCAGTCAGGCACCTATATTTACTTTCTGGTCACACTTAAATTGGCCTTGTTCCAGAAAAATCAATTATGAAATGCAGTGCTTATATACTAGAATATCCTGTTTTGAACTTTGACCTGGGATTTATTTCCTTAACTAATTCTTCAGAATAGCTTGGAGGCATTTTTTTTTTACTTGTTTTGACACTGTTCAAGCCTGTGAGGAAGCACTAAAAAGTAGCAAAAGACTTGGATAAACCAAAACTATTTAACTTACAGACAGGTAAACCACTGCACGCAGAAAAAACCTCAAACTCTACTGTAGCTTTGGATGAATGCCTGTGTTTGAGGAGCGTTCAGGGCAAAAGCTGTCAGCAGGTACGGACATGTCGAGCCAACGTACAGGTTAAACAGAGCCACAGTGTTGCATTTGAAAGATGCAAGACTGCTTGTCACGTGCTCCATTGTCCCTTTGCACTATACAACTTGCAGGCTTACTTGTCTTTATGCATGCAATATGTGCACACAGAAACTTATTACGTGTTATTACGTGTTGATTCCTCAGTGGCGAGTTAATTTCGACGGGTGTGGATGCAAACAAACACAGATGCAGTGTTGATTGCTTCATAATTTTGCTCTTTGTGTTGATGTCAAGCCAAAGTTTTTTTAAAGTGCAATATCACACCAAAGCGTCTCACTGGACTTTACAACATCAGTAAAACAACAAAACAGTGCTGAAAGAGCAACAAAGTTATAAAACCATAATGTAAGACCACAAAAACATGAAAAAGACAATAAAATGTAGAGAAAATGACATGCTGCAGAAGTAGGAAAACAGACAGAGGTGATTAAGATTGATTATAGCACAATGAAAACAGGAGGATTGTGAGTCTTGGTTTTAGTTTCAAAAGAAGGGGCATTTCTAACAGATTATTCCAGAGAGAAGGTGAGAAAAAAAAATAACCAGCAGATTTTTTTTGTGCTTTCTGGGAATGGGTAGGAAGCCAGAGTCTTAAGAAAAGTAATTGAGTGCAAATCCATGACACGCTTTATAAGTTAATATCTTGAAGTCGGATCGAGCTTGTATGGTAACAATTGATTTAGATGAATGAGTGTGTGATGACAAACTGCTATCCATAGAGCCTGTGTTATTATTACATGCTCCGTGACACTAAAAAGGGAAAGGAAACACTTCACATTCACTGACCTGACACTTCTGACTGATTTTTTCCCCCCTCTGTCACTGGAGCATACTTTATGTGCAATTTCCTTAACATTCCCACATTAAATACCAGGCGGGAAATTCCCACTTCTCAATCTTCGCAGAAACAGTGCAAATTTAAACAGATCATATACTTTAACAGCCAGCTATTTTGAGAAGTGGAATTTGGTTTTCTCCGCGAGCGATCCAGAAACTATCAAAGTCTCAGCGTGCACGACAGATGCATGAGATGTTTGGGCGCCAAATGACTCCGTTGTTATTTTTGTTGTCCTGCGGCCCATGCCAACCCATTGGAATGATAATAGCAGGTTATATGAAGATCTGCATGCTGACCAGTTTGGAGCTTGGCTGAACACAGAGATTTATCAGAATGCAGAGGGATTTGTGTGAGGCTAATTATTTGGCATTGCATCTACATTTTTGTCATCTAGTTGTTGTTGTCAGGGGGGAGAAATGCTTCTACCAAACACAAGTTTGTTGATGGACACATTGGCTGTGGCAGGGCTCAAACCTGTGACCAGAAGTAACTGAGTACATTTAACCCAAGTACTATACCTCAGTACAGTTTTGAGGTACTGGAACACTTTACTTGAGTATTTCCATTTTATGATACTTTTATGACACTGCACTACATTTCAGAGGAAAATATTCTACTTTTAACTGAACTGCATTTATCTGATGGCTGCAGTTACGAGCTAATTTGCAGAGTAAGCTTTTACATGCAAAACAAGCTCATAAAACATGCTGCAGTGACTTTAAACTGGTAGACAGGTTTTTGCACATGTAATGGCACAGAAGACACACATTGCATGCAAAAAAAATGCCACTTTGTTTCATTTATAGTGTAAAATAGCCAACAGTATATGCAGCAGTTAAAGCTGCAATATTAAAATACTTCTTACAGGTTAATGCATCAATAATTTAATTCTCTGAAATGAACCATTCTTCACAATGATTACATTTATTTTTTTATACTTAAAGGTACACTCTGCAAAATTGAGGGTTGGTTGAAATAAACAGAATTTATCAGTGAGTCATGCAGCTATCAGGATCTATGTAGGCTCAATGATCAAATTTGTGCTTATTCCACATTTTTTTGTCAGTTGAGTCTAAACCTTACTCAATGTTGGCAATGATGAGAACCAAGTAGACTCAACTTCCTTATTTATTTATTTATTTATTTATTTTGTCAGTGGAGTCTGAACAGTCCTCACTTCAATCAACCCTCGGACACCTTTAAGTACATTTAACTGCTCATACATCTATACTTTTACCTAAGGAAAATTTTAAATGCAGGGTTTTTACTTGTTAAAGAGTATTTTTCTATTATAGTATTGATACTTTTACTCAAATAAAAATAATGAGTACCTTTTCAGTCACTGCTCATGACTCTGTGGGGTGGTGTGCATTATCTATCCAGTATGTCACCTTGACACAGTGTGTGTTTGTATTCACTTCAGGGCTGTTTTTCATGGGCAAGTGGAAAGCATGACGATGACAAGCAAAGGGGCAAAAAGGAAACAGAGGAAGGTTTTCATTCCTTTCTGCACTTCCAGCTTGGCTCCCAGTGTCTCTCTATTAGACACAGGACACACCATCAAAAGCTTATTTCCCCCAGTAACCATAACCACATTTTTTTCCTTCCAGTGATAAACTCCCTGCTTTCATTTATTCAGCGCTGCCTTTGTACTTTAACAAATTTCACATTTCCTGGAAACTTTTTTAACTACTACTGAAATGTCATATGTCATCCACATGGCAGAGGAGAAGTTATTGTATCAGTCAAGTTGCAATCAAGTCAATTTAATAAAATCATGCTAAGTCAAGTTAGGTCAGGTCAAATGAGGTTTGGAGCATTTTAAACAAAAGGATTGTGTTACAAAGTGAAATAAGGACAGAAAAACAAGAACCACAAAAACAAAAGACAGAGTAGGTGCATCACAGAGCCAGAGGTTGTTTATGCGAGGTTTCCCCAGTGCTGAGGACTGGCTTCATGCACTTTTTTGATCGTGACAAAGCTAACAGGAATTGCTGCATCCAAATGACATTCTGTATCACAAGCACATTTATGTGTACATACTGTAAAATGAACTGGTTCACTTTAAGCCTAATAGATACTGTAGTCTGTGGCTGTGGAGGCTGGGGTCTGACCCGCGGAAAGTGCTGTGTATGGAGTTAACATCAGCATGTGAGGGCCGCTGTCCAACCCGCCGGTTGTGTAACAGCAGGCCCGGAGCTGCGGCGAGTCTCTATTTGGATGGAATGGAAGCGGTTTCCTCCCAAGGAACGAGGGTGGATCCAGGCGAGTCCCGCCGAACTGGATGCTCTGTTTATTTCGATACTTCACCCTGAGAACGGGAACCAAAAAAAAAAAAAAAATAGACGCCAGATTCCACCCAGGAGGAAAACGTTTGCATCATCCAATAACGCAGGCCTGAAACCATAATGCTTGTCAGATGAATAAATGATGCTGCGGAATGTGAAAATCTGTTGTTTTCAGTCAAAATATACATGGGCCATGGAGACTAATCCCAAGACGGTGTTGCCTCTCCAAACTTCCCCAGCCTCAAGTTTTGAGTTACAACAAAATCATGTTTCCCCCCGCCAGGACGGCCATCAAGGTTTTCATCTCAGAATTTATGGGCTGTCGTTGGTGTCTCGGGTTCGTGGTCCCGTAAAATACCAAGGGTCTAGTTGTCTCATCGCTCGCTCTTGCCATGAAATCGAGATAATGGCACATCAAGAATCTGGACGCCCACTCTACTGTGCAAAAAAACACTGCAAAAAAATCTCCATCTTAACAAGTCATTTAGTCTCATATTAAGTGTTTCCAGAGTTTTCTTGATACTAGTGGGCTGCCTTTTTCTCCCATGCTTCAACATATTTATATTTGTTCAAATTCCAGAAAAACGAGGACTTTCATTGGAAACAAGCAGGGTTAGCTCATTCCACTGGCAGCGTTTTTCTTTTTTTTTTTTTGTATGTTTGAAGAAAACAAGATGACTAGACTCAATATGAGATTTGTTAAGGTGGGGATTTTGTGCAGTGCAGCCTCTGCTCTCCTGGCTTTGTTTTGCTCTGTTTCTATAGTATTTCTATGACATGGCCTCAGTCTGAACACTGGTTTATGTAATGTGAGCTTGTCACCCAGCGGAGTCCAAAACTTTGAGGTCGCAGCTCCGGCCACGCTGCTAAAACAAGCTGGATTACGGCAACACGCACCTCTGCTTCGGGAACAGACCTCATAGTCACCAGGTAACTTCAAAGGCACCACTTGAGTGTTAAATGCCTTGTTTTGGTTATTCACGGGGTAAATTTCCTCCAAATGAAATGCACACACAGTAAAATAAAAGGCCTCTTAGAATAGGCAGAGCTGCGACCAAGAGGCACAGGAAGAGAGCTGTTTTGTTAAGGCCTAAAGAAGCTGGAGCCGGTTTGCCTCGGTGACGCTGGGGATCGGCCCAGCCCAGCGCGGGATCACAGCGCTCTCGGCTTCATAGCTGGAGGAACATCTGGTTCTGTTTAGGCACAGTGTTTATTCCACGCTCCGTTCCAGGGACTGTTTGTAATGCGTTCCTGTGTCTGTAGAGCCGAGAGCGAAAGAGGTCCCAAACACAGGAGTTCAGCCATGAGATAGCAAAGTTAATACTCTCCCTATCCCCGGGACCGTCCCTGAGCCTCGGCAGAGATTGATTTAATCTTTCTCATCCTTGACCGCCAGATAAGATTTTGTCTCTCGCATCCTTACTCTTCCCTTTCTCTGGATTGTCCCGTGGCAGTTTTTAGCTTACAGACAAGTGGTTTAGTTCTACATTTAGACGGTGAATTTCTTCATTCACCCAAGCAAAAGGGAACCACTAGTGGATAACGCAACCATTTAAAAACAGGCTTTTGTTTTAGGAGGAGAAAATTGCAGTGGTGAGGCCTTGAAATAGAAAAGTGGAGGACGTGACACATACTAATTTCCGTTGCTCACAACATTTTGTCTTGCTCCAAAAGCAAAGAAAGTGACTGAGCTATATAGAGGAGTCATAGATGTACATTTTATTTTAAGACAAGTGTTGTGACAGCGGTGTGGGTAGAATGAAACAAGTTGCAGCTCACAGTTTGCGACTGATGGACTTCAGTGAACTCAGCTCCAGCCCAAACCGCAGCCCAGCTCCAGCTCCAGCCTGGATGATTACCTTATTCACAGTCCCAGTGCATACCTATAGATTTACATTCCTTGATTTTAAGTTTCTTTGAATCACCTACATGGCCTGACATAGCCTTGCTCCCAGTTACATCTGTGACCTGCTCTTTAAAGCTGCAAGGTCACTCAGGTCCTCTGATCGAGGCCTTCAGGTCGTTCCTTGGTCTAATCAGAAATTCAGAAGAGACGGAGCTTTTGCTTTAAGGTCCCACAAATACTGAAATAATCTTCCACTGACTGTTAGAGCAGCTACTGCAGTTGAATGTGTTCATCAGCATTTTAAAACCCACCATGTTATCCTTGCTTTCTATAGATTTTATCGACTTCCAATTGATTTTTTATTATTAACTCTTCTCAGTTTATTTTGTTTGCGTTCAGTGTTCTTCCATATGGTGGTATGTTATATTGTGTTGTGTTCTTCTGTATTTAATTATTGTCTTTTACGCTGTGATTTTCCTTTAATATCTATAAATTGTTGCTATTGGTGTGAACACTTTGTAGCCCTCAGGTTCAAAAGATGCTACATAAATATTCTGTTTTGATCACAGCATATTGCAGGGAGTACGGTACAGTTCAAACTGCAATGGCATTTATTGTAATGACGCTAAAATTAAGAGCTGTAATTCAGTTACTTTACATTACATTGCATGCAGTAATAAGTATGCCTAGTATTTAAATTTTTACAACCTTTGACATGCTTAGAACCCCCAAAATTAATTTTGAATAAACACATAATCTGCTTTGTTTATCAATGGGGCTGCACCTGTTTGCACTGTGTGTGCAGTAATGTTGTGAATTACACCGCTGTGCCAGTAATGGTGCCTTTCCTTCACCGCAACCCAAACTGTGGAAAAGAGCATTGTCTGATTGTTTCAAGCTACCAGTCTGAGTCTGCCTGTTGTTGCCTCAGCCAGTCTGGCACCGAGGCTGGAGGCCACAGGGTTCTGTAAACAGTCCTCGCCTTCTGCTCGCCTGTAGATATGTTTACTGCTTTTCCATGAAAACACGGTATACTGTGTCCCTGCCGCTCCTGATAGGCTGCGGGTCACAGCGCCTGATCTGAAGCTGGCTGAGGTCGTCGACTTCCTTCTGATTGTCAAGGCGATTGGGCTGGTGGCCTTGATAAACCGGGCCAGGAAACTGGAAGGTCAGGGTGTTGATTGGATCTGAATGGAGGATAGTAAGTAAGTAAATAAGATTTATGAAAACAAACACACACAAAAAACTGTACCTACTATGACTTGCAGTAAAATTCAAACTAAACCTGAACCCTAACCACAAGAAAACAACAGATGACCAACAAATCTAAGTTGACTTTACTTTCACCAGCCCCTTTACATTAAGCATATATAGTGTTACATTAAGCATATAAGCATAAGTTAATAATAAATGCTTTCTAACACACTATAATATAATGGTAAGCACATATAAGGATATCTAGTGAATTCAGTTTTTTTGAGGGAAAAAAAAGCATGTTTATAGGTGTTAATGACATACTTACATGTGCTTATCACTGTGTTACAGTGTGTTTGAAAAGCATTAGTTAGCTGTTTACACAATATTTGAAAATGCTTCATGTGGTGAAAGGCGGTGGGGGGTGTAATTTTATGTTTCTCAGATTTTTAGAAATTGTCTGCAAGTATTAATCACTCAGACATTGTAATATGAAGTTCCTGGAGGCTCATCACTTTGGCTTTTTTTACCCACCAGACATCAAAGGCTTTCATTAAAACACACACAGACACACACACACACACATCACACTAGTAGAAAAAAATCTGGCATCCAATAAGATTCACAGGAGTGTGAGCGCTCAGGTAGACTCGTGTGTCTGTGAGGAGGGAGGGTTTGGACCACAGGTGCTTTGAAGCAGCGTGAGATCACACAGAGAGCCGGAGGTGGACCAGCTCCCCGAGAGGAAACAGGGCACCAGATAATCACTTCCTAATGTGTTTGAAGAGGAGCAACTACAACAGGCTCCAAAAATAACTGGACGGGAGTGACGAATCACAAGAAAAGTGTCTTCCTTGATCATGATACGGTGCTTAGTGAGCTCCCTCAGGCGTTTGGATCCTGGTTTAAAGGTTGTATTTGGAGGTTAAATGTCTCAATGTCATCTGAAATCAGAAAAAAGGGCCCAATTCACCAAAAATACCACCTGAATTAATTAAATTATCTCCACATATCCCATAAGATAACACATAAAAGTATCAAACATCCTTCTAGTGTGGTTCACTTTAGCAAACATAACAGACACTGGAAGATGCAGAGTTAAAAAAATAAAGCAGTTATAACTTTATTCAGTTTGTTTTGCTCTATTGGCAAGGACTACTTTTAATGTTTTGGTTCATTGTTTGACCAGTTTTGTTGATCTTTTTTTAATTTTTCATGGTTGTGAAACCCTTTAACTTTGCAATTATTGTTGCTATATATGCTGAGTTGATCTTTGTCTATTGGCTCACAATGAACAAAAAACAAACAAACAAACAAACAAAAAAACCCTCTTTGAACCAGCAGTCCTAATGCAAACAGCAGGTACGGTTTACGGCGGGGAGCTCACAAGGTGGGTGGCGCTCTCACGGGCCACCGTTCCCCCTAATTAGCCCATTACAGGATGACAGAGGAACACACCAACCTCTGGGGGATTAATAGCTCACAAAATTGCCTTTGTTGATCTTTATATCTCACCAATGACTATCCTGCCAGCTATCGTAAAGCACATTTACGGGGGAAGGGCAATGCTATAAAAAAACGAGCTTTTAAAAGCAAATAAACAGTTACTGGGGCAATAATTACAACCTGTCACACATATATTGGGATCTGTGGAGTATAAGAACCAGCATGGCCATTTGGAGTTTTGAATAGGATATGAATGATCAGCAGGCATGCACAAACAAGGAGGAGGCGGGTAAAAATCCTTATGGAGGTGAACTTTTATCACTTTATAGCGCTTAATGACAGCCTTTCACTGGATGTTATGTAAAAGAATCTGGAAACTGCTGGGTTACATGGGAGTAACCAAAGTAAAAAAAATAATAATAAAAGAGGGGAATGCCGAATCAGTCACATTGTCAGTGAAATTGCCGTAGGAGGTGGAGGAATGCGTCGTCTCCCTTCATGTCCTGTCATGCAGAGGAAGGACACTCCGCAAAGATGCGTCACTGGGACGGAAATTAGGCAGAGCCAATCAAAAGCCTGGAAATCCTGCCTGCAAACAAACACCTGAGCAGGATTCAGGTATGACACAACACCTCGCTCGCCATCGCCAGGATGCTGTTTAATCACGTACCGGGAATGTGCCTTCAGGCATGTTTTTCTATTTTGAAACAGGGACATTTACTTGGTATTCTGCCATCACGCCTTAGACGTGGGCTCGGCTTGTCTAGCTCTACCAGCTCTTCTTTAAAGGAACAGTTCACCCAAATACAAAAAAAAAAAAAGATTATTTTCTTACTTTCCATTTCTGGGCGATTTGGTGAGGTTTCTGTCTCTTGTTATCTTTGCTGTCTCAGGCCACCAACTACACTTTTCCCACCTGAGGGCTGTGGATTATGTTGGGTATCTGTGTCATTGTGTTTGGAAAGAGCTGTTGCTGTTGACTTTTTCCACATCTATATGTTTGACTATTTGAGCTCCACAAACAAATACACATTCAGCTCCATTGTTTTGGGGAGAGGGGAGACAGGGAGGATCATGGCAGACTGGAAACCTCACCAAATCACACAAAAACTGGATAGATTGCTATAGGAGTGGGTGGGAAAATACATTTTGTATTTTGGGTGAGCTGTTCCTTTAAGAAAAACAGATTCATACCTCACTGACTTGCACTATGATCGCTAACAAATGCTAACAGCTGCGTTTTCAGAAAACAAAAACTCTGGCCTGAAAACCTTTTGACTCTTTTTTGAACTTCTTCACCAGTGAGCCTTTGAAAACCCTGAGCATGTACACACTGGATGTCAACATACATAAATAAATTTCCTCAGATGAAACCAGTTCCTTATCTTAGCATTATTATCGGAGAGTTGGGGATTATTTTGCAGGGCAACAATATACGTACTGATAGTTTCACAGAGGAGTTTGTCGCTGATGAACATGGCGTTCTGCATGTATTCAGATAGAGAGACAACCAGCTGCTGTGCCGGGCGAAGCTCCTGCTGGCAGGCGGATCCCAGCGTGAGTCACACAGCGCTCATTTCATTCACTTGGAGAATCATAATTCTTCAATTTGCTCATTACGTCTGACTACGAGCCAGGAAACTTCCACTCACAAGTTTGGTAATAGAGCTCTGTTGTCAAGAACGGTTCCTCTCTCATTCTGCAAAGCCTGCTGCCCGTTGGTATGAAGTACAAAACATCTCACATCAGGCTGATTAATGTGAGGGACTTTTAATGTGATGGGACACTGACTTTCTTTCAAACAGGCCTTCTGAGAATTTGAGCAAGTGAGGCAAAAAAGGAAGCAACCATCTTTTGTAGTTGAGCGGAAAGTCAAGGCTAGTCAAGCCAAATTTATTTTTCAAAGGACTTTGAACAAGCATCACAAAGTGCTTTGCGAAAGAACAAAGGGCCGCAAATAAAGATGAAAACAGAAGATAAAAACACAAGAAAGAACAAGGACATCGCAAACTCCAGTGCAGGGAAAGCCAGAGCATGTGCATGGGTGTGTTTATGTGTGTGTGTTTGTGTGTGAGTATGTAAGGCATGTTAATGAATGAAAAGCCAATCTTTTCCAGCCATTAGCCATAGGTTTGTTGTGCTAATAGAGGCACCCAATGACAATGCAGATTAAACAGAGAATTCTATTTGTAAGGTTAATGACAGGTGAAATTGCTGATGGCAACATCGTCTTATCCAGAAAACCAGTCCATCTGGAAAAGGAAGACTGCACCTCCTCTCTCTCTCATTTTTGTTTCCCTTCTCCAAAAGGCTTAGGAAGCTGCAGAGAAAAACACAGCACTGAATATGAATAATTAATAACATGAATTTCATTTCCTGATTCTAATAAACTTTTGTTGTCAGATGACATTTATATGAATGCAATTATCAGGCCACACTGAACCATGTAAAACAATTAGCGAGCAAGCAACATGAACTGCCGCCACAAGCTGATAAATGGATTCATTTAAACGCTGCTGCCTCATAATGTCAAGCCACCAAACAGAGAAGCATTGTGAGGAAAAAAAAAAGATATGCAGAAGTCAAATACGTGCAAGTAAGTGCCAGAGAATATCAATGAACGCAAATCTCCCCTCCCCTCAAACAGACAAAGTTGTTGAAAGGCTCAAAGCAGAATAATTTAGCACTGCAATCTTGCAGTTAGATAGTGCAGTGTTTGGATGCTGTGAACGGCGGATTGTTTCAGACATCAACAGCCTGTTCATGCTGCATTATGTTTCTAGGAAGTCCAGAATCCATTGTTCACGATTTGGTGTTAAGTGTCCATTCGCTTTTGCCACAAGAGCAGAGATTTCATTACTTGATCTTATTAAAATAAAACCTGATGAAGCTTGGGGGCGCACATCCAAAGCTGCAAACACAAGGAAGCTTCCTATTTAGGGGGCATTTCTAGATGGAAAGAAGAAAACCTTTCAGGCTCTGGGACTGTCTCATTCAGGTAGGAAGCTTCCTCTTAAGGTACCTTCTCTTGGCTGATTTTGAAGGAAGCCTTCAGCGGTTCCTTAGGCGGAGAAAGACATCCCACAATCCCTTGCAACATCAACTAAAAAGCAGAAGAAGTCCTCATCTGACATTTTCAGTGCATTTTATGTGATAATTATTAATGCGTATTCACATTAATTCATTTTAGTCCAGTCAGTTGTTTCTGAAAAAATGCTGAAATGACTTTTCTGTGCCTGTGGAGTTCAAAAGCACAAAACAGGAAGGCTGTTTCAAACTCTACTACCAACAGTCAAACAAGGGACGTTATTAGAAAGTTTCCTTTTTGGGAGCAATGATGTTGGAGCCTTCCTTGCATGTGAGACAGAGATATATGCGCTGATACACACACACCTAGACACTTGATTCACAGGGGTGCAGAGGCTACTTGAAAAATACTTGAAAACCATAACCCATCCAACCATGTATTTTCTGATAACTGGAATGTCAAATACTTTGATATGAGCAATTGTGTGTTGTCTAGCATGTTGTGTATGACACATTTGGCTGTCTAAGATGCCAACAAAATGTAAAATTGTAATAATTACATGCTCACGTGCTGCATAATAATAATCACAATATATTTTTTCTTTTTCATATTTTTGACATATTGAAAAATTCCTTATATTGCTACTTGTGGATTGGATGACATGCCTTCTCAATTGCCCCTTGAGGACAAATAAAGTTATATGAATTTAATTGGATAACTGCTAATTTTGTAATACACATAGGTGACCAATGGCATCGATGATGACTAGTGTGTGAGTTGTGCTCAGATGTCCTGTGCGTACCTGTTGTGAAATGCTTTGGGAAATGCTTTGAGCTTGTGTAACACCTCGCATCAGTAAAAACCTCTTACCTGAGGGGTTAAAACAGCCTCAAAACTATGTGAGGCACATGATCAAAGCTGAGCTGCTTTAATTCCAAGCATTGGCCACACTTGTTTTTTATTGCCTCAGTCAATCTTGAGATTACTCTCAGCTTTCAAGGCGGGGCAGGGAGCCACAGAGGAGGCATAGCTGTTACTTAGGACTTAACACTCTTTGCAATTATGATGAATTATAACGGAGGGAGCGGGAGAAACAGAGTGGGAGCGAGATGGAGACTAAAACAGGAACAGAGGGAGAGAGAGGGAGAGCGTGTGTGTATATAATCCATTGAATCTGTTTATTCTGAGGTCTTTTCCATCTCACAATGGTTCTACAGTTCACATTTTGCAGCACCTCGGGCTGTGGTATGGATAGTGTGCCACTGCTGAGAGCCAATCATGCGGGGAGGCTGGGATGGATCACCAGTCCCAGTGGGAGATGACGTAATCAGATGTTGATGTAATGGACCAGCAGCAGGGGACCGCAGGGTAAACACAACCCCCCCACAACCCCCTGATACCAGACGTGACCCTGCACTCTGTCAAAGTCACTTCTGCCTGTAATTTCTAACTGTGACGTGTCAGCACCAAACGGCCGAGTCTCCGTCTTTCTGTGTTCACTGTACTTAGTGGTCAAAAGAGGCGGAAAGGTGGTCTATACAGGAAAGTTTGATACTTGTGGCTTAAAAACAAATTTTTTCTCACTCTCTTTGCTCTAAGCAGAACCAGTATTTTATCATTTCTGTTCTAACTGTCCTTCCTCAACCTGATATTCCTAAACTAGTTAGAACACAATAAAAGAACCGCTCAATATGTTCGCGTTATTATTTTTATGAGAAGCTATTACGAGGAATAAAACTGACATTAACTCTATGTTATAGAGGGATAAAAATTTATAATACATTTAACTTCCTTCATATTTACTCTCAAAACATATGAGAATGTTCCACCTCCAAATCATTTAAAGAATAGGTAGGCTGTATAGATAGTCATATTAAAATGTTAATTCTCATCATTTATAAATGCACATAGAGCACAACATCACTGCTAGCTTTAGTGATGAGAAACATATCACTACTGCTAGAGGTTCTTGCTAGCCTTTAGCCCTGGTTCAACTGGGCAATTGATTTCAGCCTCTAAAAAACATTATAATGCTTTATTTTAAAATGGGAAACAGCCACACATGTCTGTCTGATTGTTGTATTTATTCTTTACAAGTTTTGAACAACTATTGTTCGTTACTGCTCTATGTTTGGAACTAGTTTTTACAACAACCACAGTACATCCCAAACATTTGTAACCTTGCGCAGAGCAGTCAGCGAAAGTTAGCCACGCTTAAGGTGAAATAAAACCTGTTACAAAGCTCTGTTTGCTATACCTTTTTTTGGGGGGGTATAGCAATACAACTTCAATACAACTTCACGTTGTATTGAACTGTGCTGGGGGTTTTGCGTTTTCAAAAAGGATATTTATAATGGTTCTGAGGCTGAAAACAAATGCCCTGTTGGACTGTGTTGAAGGCTAACAGAAAGCTGCAGCAGAGTGGTAAGTTTCTTGTCAGTGAAACTAGCAGTGAGGTTGTGCTATGTAAGATTATAAATTATGGGAATCAACATTTTGATGTGGACCGGGTTGAGAAATGCTGAACCTATCCCTTGAATGACAAAAATATGAAATATAGGCTAAATGATGAATGAAAGTGATTCTGATTTGTAGTTGGATCTCTTAGCCACAGCCTTGCACTGCGGGTCATTGCATCACTCTAGCCTTGATTGGTGGCTATTATACAAGATTAAAGCCCTTTAGCTGTCTTTGCGCTGTCTCTCCTCCATGGTAAAGCTGTCCATTGATTACTCTGTGTGTATTACATTAGCGCTGCGATATACAATGTGAGTTATAAAGACCTTTAACAGCAAACACACAGCAGGACCAGCGTGCCTCTCTATCACACAACCCTGAGGGGCCCAAAACTTTTCATCTGAGGTGTTATTTTTAGCTCCTGCCTCATCAGTGGGGGACACATAAGAGGGATGCATAAGATTCAAAGACTGAGCCTTTGTGCATGCACACGATGCTCTGCGCTCCAGAGAACAAGCAGAACGGGACGTCCCATCACTCAGTTTGCCCCACAGCGCCTCAGGACCTGACCTCTCTTAGCTCCCGTCCCCCAGCGCTGACACAAACACGCTGTCTATACAGCCCATGTGAAGCGAGGGAAAGTAAGGATAACTCACGTTGCTGTTCAAGGAGTGAAAGACGATGTATGACAACATCACATGGGATGAGAAATGTGGTCACTGCTCATTACAAAACCATGTTAAGTGCATGAGTGCTTGTAGAGAATGGTATTTTATACATGTGACAATATACACTCCGTGGCCTTTTCCTTTACAGAGTTCCAGGAAAAACATTCAATGATGTATAGTGTGCTGAATCCATTCAGATTTATGCTAGCAGCGCTAAGAATAGCACTGAGTGGGAGGATTAAAAGCGAAAACAAATTTATTCCATTTTTGATCCCAGACAAACATGACACACAGGGCAGTTACATAAGTGCGGCACGGTGGTATTAACATTAGGCAGTAAGAGTTTTCTCTTATCAATAATTATGCTGATTCATTGTCTAATCCTTGAAAACTTCGCCCACCAACTGCATCTCAACACATTTTAATCTCAGTGCTGCAGCTTCCTCTTTGTACCAGTTCAATCCCAGGCACCGGCGCTATCTCTGCCTGTGGAGACACAACACACACCGAGTCAAAAAACACATGGGAGGGCAGTGGGTTTGTCTGCATCGGCGTCTGTAGTATTTGTGACATGGAAGAGTGGAGGAGCTTTTCCAGCCTTGACAACATGCATCAACAGGATTTATAATCCTTCGTACAGACATACACACACACACACAGCATCATATCTGTCATCATGTCATCCCAGCCACAAAAAAATGTCACACATGCAGGAATCCAGGGCCAAACAACACCTGTGGAGTCGGTCTTTTGACTTGGGATTAATGTCCTCTACATGAGATGCAACTCAGTGCCGGCTTGCAGTTTGCACCCTCTTTTATCGCCTGTTTCGACTGTCAGACAGGGTTAGGGGAAGTGGAGAGAGAGCGGCGCAACGCCTTTCAGACCAGATTTTAGTTTCTGGACTTTGGACGAGGTGCCGAAACCCAAACAGCTCTCCAGCAAAGGCAAATATTTACTTTCACCCCTTCTTTCCTTTTCCTTTCTCTGCACAACACATTAGTCTCTCCACAGCGCATCTGTCTGTTTTATCAGTCCAACCTGTCCTCTGTTTTATTAGTGTGTTGTTCTGTTAGATGTTTTAGTTTATAGAATACTCTCAAGGACTATGAGACTTTTGACTACAATTCAGTCTGTGCAGACACTAAATCCAAGATTGCACATGGATGTTGTGTCCTAACAGATACTGGGCATCTGGTGTTGTTGTAACCCGGCCGTGACCCTGCACTCTCTGCACTCTCTGTTTGGCATAAGCGAGTTATGATATGGAGAGGCCATGACAGGATTACAGTCTCTCTTTTGCCACTTTTCATCATGTCTGAGAAAGCAAGACAGAGAGACAGACAGGCTGCATTCACACAGCAGCTGAAAGTGTCACACAGATCTGATATTTTTAGCGCAGTGTAGGAAAAAAGGGATCTTATCTTTAATTTCTTATTTAAATAGAAACCTAATAATATCTGCGACCAAAGTTTAAACTGTCACAGAATCGGAATTGATGTGATTTCTACTTCTCTTGCATGGGACAAATCATTACTCTGTGTCCATTTGACTGGAAAAAAATGGAGGAAAAATACTTTGCAGAATTGATTGAAAATGTAGAAACCGTGCTTAAAATACAACCGACTGCATAAGACCTGAGTAAACTTAAATATATAACGTATTACTGTGTAACATAAATTGGGCAGCAAACTGACTCAAAATAATTTAATTCAAAATTTCCATTCCATCTCATTTAAGCAGAATTATCACAATGCATTTACTTAATACAGTGAACTAAAAAGTAGATATCATAACATTATATATGTGCATAAATGATACAGATCAATTCAAGGGGCTATAGAATCAATATTGCCAAGAATAATATCACAATACTGAGCTGTGTTGGTGTTTTTTGCACAGCCATAATGATAAAGGCCACATTCAAAATCAACACATTGCATCCAAGGAAAACATCTGAATAGAGCATGAAAGCCTGCAGTGTAAACCCAGCCAGAGGGAGGGAGCGATGTGTCGAGTCAGATTCAAGGCTGCAGCGTCACAAGGACGTGGCATGTAGGCTGCTGACCCTTCAGGATGCCCTGACAATGCCACTTTCTTTTACTGGCTATGCCTTCATGTCCCTCCATCACCCTGCAGCATACTGCACAACAAAAAGAAAAAAAATCTCAATTTTACCATGTCATTTAGTCTCATACTCAGCAGAAATCTTGTTTTTCTTTAAAAGGTGAGAAAATCTGCTGGTGGGAATTTTTCTGGGAAGCGGTATAAATATGTTGAAACAATGTAGAATAAAGATTTAAAGGTTTAAAGACTGAATACAAGACAAAATGACTTGTTGGGATGGAGACTTTTTGCAGTGATGTATACACAGGTATTCTCAGAATTCTAAATGTGGGTAATTGAAGGCTCCAATATGGGATGGGGACAATTTGATGGGATAAAATGTGGGCTGTTTTTTTTTTTAAATAAAGATTTTGCTCACCCAAAATTTCACTGTTAGGACAGAAACACTAAAGCATTCATTGTGATTTAGCATTAACATTCA
>OMKZ01036916.1:3219-15810 GCA_900302535.1 Neoniphon sammara | reverse complement strand
AAGCCAAGTATAAAGCTGAGTCACCTTCCTCTTGGCCATTCAGAGGCGTTCACTGCATTTGTTTTAGAAACAGTCTGATTTAACACTGAGAAGTTTGTACATTTCCCAAGTCAGTTTTTTTTTAATTCTCTATATACTTTATACTACTACTATATATACTCCTACTATACTATATGTCTCTATGTACTTTTCTATGAAGTAGTGCAGCTATAAGCAAAGCATTCTTGGCATGTTTTCTCCTTACTGTACTTGTGCCACGCCCACCATGTTTTGACAAAACTAAAAAACCCACTGGACAAAAATCTGTGAAAAAATGTTTTCTGAGGGATCAGTACAACCGTTCTCTTAATCCCATAATGTCTACAGTTTCACTGGATTTTCCAGAGAAGAGTAAAATTCTGGGGGGAAACACCATGATGTGTCCTTTTTGGCATGAAATTGTTCAAATATTGAAAACGCTGGAAATTGGAGCCAAAAAATGAAGTACTTGGCAGGTTCAATCCAAAAATATGAGTGTTGGCCATCACAAGCCTGCCTCAGTCAAACTCTAGTTTTAATGTTGTGTCTGTAATCAAAGTTTAGCATCAGTCTCAGCTGACTCATATGAAGGTGTGTTTGTGTTGTGAGCGTGTGCATGTTGGGTCATCGGATCTCGCCGGTGGAAACTGGAGCTCGCATCGGTCATTCGTCACTTTCTCTGCTCACAAACAGCACAACAACACACTTCAAACACTTTTCACTTTCTTTGGATTTACAGGTACAAAAAGTAACATCTTTACTCTACCTCAAACTGTGTGGACCTTTAATACATCAGCTGACAGGGTTTCAGATCAATGCCAGTCGTGGTTATCTGGCCCGGCTTTCAAATCTCACTTTCTGCTCTGTACTCGTCACCCATTGAAGTTTCAAAAGACGTAATCTGCCCTCACCTGTTTTGAAATGCTCCATGAGACGATGCGAGACACAAGCGAGTGGCACCACAAGATATTTCAGCTAAAAGCCTCGTTCTCAAGCCAAAAAAGCAGACTAGTTTTATTAATCCAGTAGTTACTGTGGTGATGTAGATGCTTCTTTTTGATTGCCATGCTAATTAGCTGGTTTACTCCTCTTTACTGTGAAAATGTGACTTTGCTTTGTGTCAAATACAGGCCACCGTAGATCAAGAAAACAGGAGGGAGTGAAGGGTCTGTGCCAGTGACTTGTCCATGTTTAAATCCCCACTGGTCACCAAAACAGGCTGACAGAAGTCATAGATCACTTAACATTAGAAAGGTCAAGTTACTTCAATTGACGGCTGCTTTAAATATTAGAATTAAAACAGGCCCATCTCAGGCTAAAAGGTTTTGTCATTTTCTGTGTAAATCAGTGTTTAGATGTTAAAATCCTCCAAGGACAAATATGTTTTTACCTCCTTCAGTTGCAGCTTGTTGGAGTTCTCTTAGACCCACAGAATCCACTGTTTTTCTGGTGTTAATACTCCTTTAATCTTCCAGTTAAGTTGGACTGAAGTCAGGGAAGTCTCGTAATAGCAACTGGGTGGTCTAGTGGTTAGAAAGGTCATTCAGTTAACTGGAAATAAATCCCCGTTAAAGCCAATCCGTGTCCATCAACAGCCTGTTTGCATGTCGCCGAGCAAAAAAAAAAAAATTCCCTGGTCACTACTAGAACATAAAAAAACACAGAAATGATCAGAAATTGTGCGTGCAAAAATAAAGCTTGTGTCCTGAAACGCTGCGCCCCTGTGACATATCCCTGCTCGAACTGACAGATCACAAGTTCCTGTTGACTGCACAAGCTAGAAATAACATGGAGCCATATGATGAGGAGAAATCGGTCACAGAAAATTGGGCCAGTAACCCAATAATTGGGTGTACACTGGGGACATAAGTTCAGTTCCTGGATGGACCGTCTCACACAAAGAGACTTGTGACTGTCGTTAAGCCGCCGCTGATGATACACAGAAGAAGAGTTGACAAGAGAAGTACAGTAACAGACAAACTGTGAGCCATGAAAAGAGATATTGTTGGAGATGGACAGAAAGACAGTGTATATAAGTCTGTGTGTGTGTGTATGTGTGTGTGTGTGTGTGTGTGTGTGTGTGCGCACAAATGGGTCAGCGCTATTGGTTCAATAGAGTGTAGTGCCCTAAGCAGACTTTATGCAATGAAAGTTCATTATTATTGATTGAATACACAGCAAATGACACACTTTTCAACAGCTTGCTGGGAACACACACACACACACACACACACATACACACTCACACACACATGCCGCGTGCTGTGCATAAGGAAAGGATATGTTTGCACTTAAAAGAATAGGAAAATCAAATTAAGTTTTTAGATTGTCTGTGTCAATAATCAGGTCATGGCTCAAGGCTGCATGATTCATGTGTGTGTATCTGAGTGTGTGTGTGTGTGTGTGTGTGTGTGTGTATGCGTGTGCGTGTGTGCTTGGTACTCTTGTGAATGAAAATCATCTGACTATACTTGAAAAAGACAAGCATTAGTCAAACACACTCTGTGGTGCGTGTATGTGTTTGAAGTCACAAGGAAACAGCATTTCATTGTGTCATGGACAGACTGGTCAAAAGGGGACGGGGCGAAGCAGAACAAACATGGAAAGACAAAGTTAAATGAAAGTTCTGAATGTTATATAAAGTTATGAAGTTTGAAAACAATCCTGAACTTTTCTTCAAAATGAACAAATCAGAGGAAAAGGAATACCCAAAAACGCTGTGTAAAATGAGACCTGCCAGTGACCTGCTGTGGGTATTTCCTTAATTCAATCTCTTTGTTCCTTTAGGTGCTTATAAAGATGTTGACTCAAATTTATACAGTAGGTATGTATTTCTTCTAATATAAAGTCTTCTTGATTTTATTTCTCCCACTGTCAGTTCCAATCTCACATTTGGATTCATACACATTTTGATTACCACTATACCATGTTTGTGTCACATTGATCATATGACAAAGAGGGAATTATTCAAAAATATGTGAAGGTGTAATTGGTTGGATTTATTATGTGAGCCATGCACTAACCACTGAAAACACATTGCTTTCCAGGAAGTAAAAGTTAAAGGGGTTTATTATAAAAAAGGAAAAATAATTAATGAGTCATTTATTATTAAATACATATATGATTTACTGTGGAGAATTAGCCTAACAAGGTGAATAAATAATTTTTTATTTAATTCTTTTCTCATGTGTGTGCAGGTGTATTTGTGTGTGTATCTGCATGTGTGTCAGGGACATGTTATCTGTTACAAGCAGAGGAAAGCTGGTGTGTGTAAGTGTGTGTGTGTGTGTGTGTGTGTGTGTGTGAGGTTAGTAGGTCAGGGGTGATGAGCCTGTCAGTCAGAAGAAGTTAATCTCAGATGCCGTCTTAACTCTGATTGGTCAGTGACTCTACAAAAGACCTCTGACTTCACTAAAGCAGGTCAGAGCCAGGAGAAGGACGAAGGTCAAAGGTCACTGAGGGGTTGTGCTGTATGGTTGTAAATGATGGGAACCATTATTTTAACACAGCCTGGGTTGAAAAATTTAGAACCTAAAGACTCTCATCATCCTGGGAGGTGAAAAAAAAAAAACAGTCTGATGAGGTTCCCTGATCCCAAAGTGACTTTCTAATGTTTCAAAGGGGGTGATCCAACATACAACCTGCCAATTACTGTGTTGCTGAGACATGTCAGTCAACTCTGGCCCCGCCCACAGCCTAGCACCTGGCTGTATCAGACAGGAAAAACAACAAAACAAGCTTTAACCTATTACAGATACCAGATTTTAGAAATGGTCAGATCTTGTTGGATTATAAAGATGGAACATGAGAGAGAGCAACATTTTGAACCCGTGCGGTCAGCCCCTTTAACAAATGAAAAAAAAATGATGATGCGGAGTAGAGGAAGCAGCTGATTGGACAACAGCCTATCACAACTCTTAGCTCATCCAAACAGGAAACCAGGAAGCTGCACTCCCCGTAACCACGGAAATAGCCCTCAACACAGGAAATACACCAGCAACTAGAGACCACCTGTGCTACGACAAACACACACACACACACACACACACACACAGATACAAACAGATGCACACACAAGCTTAAGTTATGCTACAGGCCAAAAGGCCACTAACTACTAGCAACGTACTGTCTGAGAAGTCCAACAATCAAAACAAAAATATCCATTGTTAAAAATAAGTGAAATGTAATGAACCAAGTTTTCATTTCTATATGTCTTGACACTTTTAATTCTAATTGTACTAAACGTGTTATATTTTAATGGTGTGCTAATGCTAACGTGCTGACGGTTGATTTAAGCGAGGATTTGAAAAAAAAATTGTATTACTTATTAATAATTACATTTTTTATTGTTTTTCAGATGAGAGTCTGCACTCTCCAACAAAAGATTTGCATGTTCATAGCCAAAGAAGTGTTTTTTGTTGTTGTTGTTGTTGTTTTTTCTCCAAGAAATAAAGGGAATTTTGTGCCCCAGTCAAACGTTTATCTCAGGTTAATTTTTCAGCATTGTATCACTGCAGCAGGTACAGTAATGATGAGGAAATGTCTGCCCCTTTCAAGAAGTGCTAGCATAATGTCTTTACATCTCCACCTACAGATATACAAACAGAGTAATTACATAGTGTCGCACTGCAACAGAATAATAATGAAAGCGAAGTCCACCTACCCATTTCCACAGAGTGTGAAGCAGCAGCCAGACTGAAATCATTGCCGAAATGTTTTTTTGAGTTTTGAGCGGTACAGAGGAATGCACTGCATGCCTGGACTCATGTGTGTCCCTTTCGAATCCCCTTGAGACACTCGTTCGAACACACAAACACACACAGTGACGCACTCACTCTCTCTCTCCCACACACACACACACACACTCCCAATAACCCAGACCCCCTCAGACCCCTCACAAAACAACAACAAAAGGCCCGACGGGTGCTGGAGTGAGACTCTCCAGGGTGAATACTAATGATACACTCAACACTTACACACACACACACACACACAGATGGAGAGCTCTACTTAAAAGCAGAAAGGCCTGCAGTCAAGACAGTGCTAGCAGTTCTCTGGCCAGATCAACACTCCCAGTACAAGCACTGGGACAACTGGGACAAAACAGTGCAGCAGAAACAGAGAACAGCCTCTCATTATAAGTTAAGACCCGGACTGAGTAAAGACTCCAGCTGTATATATTGCTTTTCACTGGAGTCCAGATCTGGGTGTATAATAATAACTCACTCTGTGAAACTAAAACAAACTGCACTCTGCTGGGCCGGCTGCCCGATGAAACGGAGCTGTGTGTGAGTGTGTGTGTGTGTGTGTGTGTGTGTGTGTGTTATGTGATGGATAATGCACAGTGAGCCCATCATTATCGTAAAATAAGCACAGCAGGGTGAATCAAGAAGTGGAGGTCACCGCAATCACAATGAAGGGCCTTATTTTGCAATAATGACACCTCACTGTACATGATCCCATGTATTACACATCCACCTACCAAAGACATGAATCATTTGACAGAAAATATTATTACCAATAAAAATAATTTACTAGGGCTGTTTACAGTACTGTATGTACCAAGGCTGGCACGAAGCATCGCCAGTTAATTTGATTAGAAATAAACAAAATGGACCAGACTTCTTGCCTGGTGAGTGATATGATTAGAAGTGAAGCAGCGGTCTGTTATTCCAAAATAAGAGACCTCACATTGCTTTCCTTGGCCAGTCAGAGTTTTGAGTGTTCAACACAGCTGTGTAATATATAATCTTATATAGTGTGTGGTCACACAGTTCTGTTAAATATTGTCATATGAAAATAGCTTCCCTGCCTCACAAGCTCACAGGCTTTAGAGAGGGTTTTTTTCTTGTGGGCAGAGACACTCTGCTACATAATAAGTGGGTATTTGAGTCTATATCTGATCTGCCAAGAACAACAGAAAGTCAAATGCAGGCTGACCTCCAAATGAAGAGGAGGAGGGAGAAACACAATTGTGCTGAGAAGAATTGAATGGGTTGAATGAGCGTCATGATTGAACTGTCAAGTCCACCTTTTATGACTGATGAGCAGCCACAAGTCTATAGTGGATGATAATTACAACCTCCACTCACATCCACCATGCAACATTCACTGACCTAACTGGAACCAGTTATTATATAAAGCTAATAAACAAGATATAAATAGGATTGTGTAGCGTTCACACTGCTGCGTTGACATGATATCAGACAATTGGAACTTGGAAAACTCACATTGAGAAATCTGTACTTATACTTTGTATTTCAACTTGAAGGACAATACTGTTTCATTTTCTCTTACTTTGGAAATTTCTGACTTTTTGACGTGTCTGGAACACACCACACTGTAATTATGGGTATGACCGTGATGCAGCAGGCATGAGGTGCAGCTGGCATAACCACTGGCAAAAAACATTACCAATGCATGTGCACTGACTGAAAAGTTAAACGAAAACACTTGTGATAAATTAACATAAAACGTAAAGTTGCTCTTACAGTTGCTAATGATCTGCACTAACTAGCTAGCTAACATTTCCAAATACCAGTGGCAGGACATTTAGTTGTTGCATGGAGATCTGCATGTTACGCTGTGCAAATTAAATCTCGCAGGTGTTCGTCCCTTGTTTTTTTCCAAGCAGGGACACGGGAACACACAAAGGTTGTAATTATGAGCTACCAACTGCAAATTTCCAGCTTCAAACATCCAGCTATGAGAAGGGACTGTGGTAAACAACCATTCAGGAATGCAGCACTGAGGCACTGAGAAGATTTCAAGCTTTTGCAAGAGAAGGATCATAAATCATGTTTTTGACCAGACCGACAATAAGCAAATACATGCACATCAGAGGTAATTTTACGTAATTCAGCCTCTACAACAACAATATTAATACTGTAAAGTCTGTACTAACCACATTAGAGCCTGTTATTTCAAACTATATTGCTCAATATACTTAAAAATGGGAGCGAATGGTTTACAGAAACCAATTTCATTTTTTACTGTACCTTTACTTTTACTACACTTTCCCTTTAACTTCTCTCAGGCGCCTCTGGTTATATAACAGTCCCGCTCTGTCCTGCTGCTAATCTAGCAGCACACAGTACGAGCTGTCGACTAATATCTTCTTTGTTTGGAGAGAAGTGTCACATCACACACACACACGCACATACACACACACACACACACACAGTGATGCATCACATCATGAGGATGCAGTGTATTGGTTCTGCAGGAGAGATGCTATGAATAGGCATGAAGGGCGACGGTGCTACTGGAAGAGAGAGGACAGAAAGGCATGTGTAACTGAGTTTGGGGTTTTGTTAGTTATTGTGTGTGTGAGTGTGTGTCATACGTGTGCGCGCACACGTATGATCTCATGTGTGTGAAAGCTGGTGTGTGTGTGTAAAAAGAAAGCGGCTGAGCATAAAATTGTAATCCTCTCCCAGCATGAAGCAGTCCATCTTGTAAGTTTTGTCCCACAGGACTCTCACACTGCGGGGACCACACACTGAGGCTAACAGGCTAAAGGGTCTGCCTAAAAAATGGAGGTATGTTGCTGAAGAAGCTAACCTGCACACTTGCCTTTTTTTTGTGCATCTCATTTGAGAACAGGAGAGCCAAGTATTCTCATGCAAAATACACACACAGTGACATTTTACACAGTTTATGTACATTCAAACAGAAAACAACTTGAAAAGCATCCATTCAGTTTCTGTGAACCGCAATATGACAACCACATGCTTTCATTTTTTGTTTGCACAGAAGAGTTGCTTGTAGTTAAAAATTAGGCCAAAATTATTGTCCCCCATCTTCACTGTCAACCATCAGGAGCCAATCATGGACCGGCTTACGTGTTCAAATGCACCATCTCAAAAGTGGCCATTCAAAGGCAGCATATCAGTGTGGTTGTTAGCAGTGTGAATGCACTGTTTGTATGAAAAAGCCAAGATAGATAAGATTAGCCGCTCATATCTGCTGCACAACATTCACTGGGATTGCAGGCACCTATGTTTAGACAGCTTGACACTCCAGCCAAAACACTTACGGAAAACTGGCTAATTACGTGGTTTGTTATCGCTGTGTGTTGCTGCCTGGACATTGTAATTTGTCAAAGTCAGCACACTTTGTAAGAGACTGTCAGAGCTAACAGGACCATAATACAATATTTCAGATTATAGACTGAAGTAGTTGTACACAGAGTGACCATTTGGATGAAGTTGCCAGGCAACAGAGAGAAAAAAAAAATCAGGAAGTATTGACATGGTGAACTGTCCTTCCTCACAAACACAAACACACTCAGAAGGCATACTTTTGCTCAGACTTTATCAGATAAAGTACACTGCTACGACACCTGACTACACTAGCAGTATGAGGAATTACTCTAAATTTATGGCTGACCTTATTATCCATCGTCCACGCTGTCATCTTCAGCATGCGTTGAGTGAGCACATAACACACTAGCATGAGCAAGATTCCCAGGTATATCATCCCTGCCTGCTCAGTTGATGCTGCATGGCTTTAGCTTCTCCAAACCTGTAAGTAAGACTGAGCAGCACAACAGCTAGCATTAGCATCACCCGACCCTCAGTCACTGCATATTAGCATTGTTGTCCTAAGTGAGCAGGTAGCATTAGCTCATCCACTACCCAGTGTTAGTTTATAGTATTAGCCCACAGATACCTATCTCTGCTCTGCCTCATGCTGGGAGGAACAGTCTGCTAATCAGCTGTCTATTTCAAGAGCCTAGCTGATTAGCTCGCTGTATTTAGACTGAGGAAGGAGACTTCACACAGAGAAAATAGCCTGTACAAAACAGGATGGTAGACACCAGTGTCTGAGGGAGTAAAAGCAAAATGGATCAGCACATAGAGATCATAGCAAACCAGTCTTTTCAGTGTCTGAGCCTGACTATGAATTATTTCCAATTCACTGCCACAAGATATGGGCTCTTAGCAATATCTGCAACAGTTTCAGTGGACCAATTCATTAGGGAGAAACAATTTCAAAATGACACATTTTCATTCTGTTGTTTCAAACTCATACAGATAAACAGATGTGCGGATATTTAAACAGAGTTAAACCAAGCCAAAAGTGTTTTAAAACTAATGTGTTGTGGTGTAGACAGTTTGGCGCTGCACATCACCTTTGCATAAACAAAATGCCTCAGCCCGTCCACTCCCTGTAAATTCCTGGAGAGCAGAACATCAGAGTGTTTATGAACAACACACAGGTGTTTGTCTTGCTGTACTTGTGAGGACGTCCCATTAAATACATTCAACCCTAGCTCAACCTTAAACCTTAGCTCCACCTAAATCTACTCCTACTTTTAACCTTATCCCAAAACCCATATCCTGATCTAAAGTAACTCTTCAGGCTGAGGCCTACATTTCCCAAAATGCCTTTCAATAATCTGCAGAGAAAGGGTGTCAACTTTTTTCAGTTTTGGCTGTTAGTTTAACATCTAAGTGCTGACCTGATGTGCATAGCGTGCTGGTTGTCTATTTTGCTTCATGCAAGTTGCGAGGCTGTCACATGGCACTGCCAACAACTAAAGTTCAGCCTACAGAAAGTACAGACATCCAAGAGGAAAATCCAATGTGATCTAATTAAATTTCATTTAATCAGTGCCAAGTCTGAACCGCAGAACTACATGCTGTGGGCGTGAACTGCGTGAAGAACACGTTCCTCCACCACAAACTGGGTAATGTTAAGTTAGCACAAATGGCTTTTTAGAGCTAACTGTGAATGTCGCATGGTTTAATTTGGCTTCTCCTCTGCATATGTTGTTTAAGAATCTTCCTTGAAACTTCAGAAATGGTAAGACTTTAAGCTTACTGAACTAAGGCATATTGGCATTGCACCTTTTGACTCGTGAGTTAAAGTTCCAATCTCATCCGTCAAACTGGAACGCACTGATGATGTTTTTTCAATGCCAATGCTGATACCGAGTATAAAACTTTAAGTGTCGATCAATACCAAGCACCTATCTGGTGCCTTACTTTCACTCAAGAGTGTAGACTGGATCATTAGCTGCTCTTATTTCTGACCTGATACTCTGGGTTGCTGGTATTGGATATTAGTCTTGGGCAAAACCTCTGATACCAATAACTCCACTATAGAGCAGAACTGGCTCAACCATCCCCTCAAGCCCAAATCCAAACCCTAAAATAGCCTCTTGAGGAAGTGATAATCAGCCAAAACGACCTCACTTCACACACACACACACACACACACAAGAAACGGGTCTAAAATTCAAACTGGCTCTCATAATGATGCGCACACACGTGCACGTGGCCACGCCCAATCGGAGCTCCCCTCTCACATTCTAGAACACCTAAAAAGCCCGGCTGGCCGGCACACTGACATTCCACGCTGAGACTGGAATGCGATAAGGAGACTTTCTGCAGCTTTCAGCACCAAAGCACAGCGCCGTGTTGCGAGATGAAGCCCTGACACCAAGAGGTCAACCTCCCCGCTCACTTCCCAGAACTGCACACACAACCTTCGCTCCACATTTTTTTTTTTTTTTTTTGCAAGTGGGCAGAGGGAATTTAAATTGCTGTGCTCCTCTCTGGGAACTATACTGTAGTCTGCCTTGTTTCAAATGTTGGAAATGTTTGGTTAAATGATGAATAATTATCTCCCCTGTACTTACCCTGTATTTTCACTGGGTATGTGTGTGCTTTTGCTGTAAACAAGGTATTTGTGTTAGCAGGTGGTTCGTGCTTTGCTTTGTATTTAATGAATGACCTCTGTTGCGCTGTGTAACAATAGTCGGTGGATGTTGAGGACAATAGTCGGTGGCGGAGGTGGTGCAATGGCGGCAATCACATGGCTGGTTTGTATTGTTGCATTTCCTGCGTCCCTCCAGTTCTCTTCCTCTCTAGAACACAAATACCAGACTGCTGGGCAAAATGCTTTTCTGATAGGATGGAATTTGAAGTGACAATAAAACCTTGTTAGGTAATTCTTGTTATCATAATGTCCTCACGTGTGACAGAAAATGCCATGAGAAAAAGCCAATAAGTACTGTTATGTGCTAGGAAATTGTGTATTTTTAGTTTTTACTGCATGGCATACCAGTAGGGATACATAAAAAGCCTGATATCATAATATCATCACATATTTTTTAACAGTCCCCTCTTTCGACATTCCCATATAAAACCTGCATCTTCGCATCTTTCAAACAACAACATGGTACAGCAGGGCATTTTCAGGTGTTCACCATAACAACTCAGTTTCCTTTTCTTACAACAATACAGTTGTGTTCCAGTGGGTGGGATTTTTTCATTTAGAAGAATCCTGAAGTTGTAACAGCTGAAGATGAATAGCAAAGCATTTCTGAACAGCCCTTCCTTGCACTACATCCTGCCTCAACATCCTGTTCCAACTGGAAATATTTCAAATTAAGTAAGACACCATAAAAATACCATTTCCTTGTCACCTTTAGGAATTTGGGTATTTGCATGACAATCTGATTTGGCTGCCATGTCTACTGTCTTTTTATCGGCCCCCATATTAGAGTTTCTAACGTAGTGGATGAAGAAAAAGCCAAGCATAAGAATTATACATAACTAGATTTATCTAATTTTAAACTGTCTTTCACATCTCTATGAGACAGATGGAAACATTCACTTTACGTGTCAAGCTGCCAGCATAGCCTGAAAATTACCAGAAATTTCTGAAAATGAGGTTCATGTCATGACGTACTCAATTATATGTACTTCTGAAACACAAACAAAAGACAAGTGGGCCAGGTTAGGTCGTTGAGCAGTAATTTTGCAATTTTCATTGCCAATTGTCAATTTTTGAAGAAGTGGAAAAACCCTGAATGATGGGGTTGATGGCTGACACATGGTTATACGTGCGCTTAAAAGCAAAAATCTCCAACCAAAGTTAATTGTCACTTTGAGCTCTATAATTTAGTATCGTTGGTTTGACTGAATTTCAGATTCCACTGTTCACTCCGACCAAAGGAGATTCAAGCTGCAGTCAGTGACTTGGTCTGTTTTTTTTTGTTTGTTTGTTTGTTTGTTTTTTCTTTTTTTTTTCATTTTCCATTTCTTTAATGTTAATTGTGACAGTTTTTGCATGCACACACCACAATTAAAGATATCTTTAAATCAGTTTCACACCCTTCCATATCTAAACAGCATTTAGCATCTAAAACAATTCTGGAGACTTCTAATTCAGTAGGAAATGTCTAATAATGTGACAAAACTACTGGAAAATGATCCACAGTGCAATAGCAGGGAAAACAGGAAATCACACTGAAACTGTCCTTTCAGTTACCTACTGTCCCTTAAAAAGACTTAGAGTTTCCTTTAATTTTGTGCCAACAAAGATTCTCAAAAACTACAACTACAAAACAATGCTTCAGACCTGTTTTGGTGTCTGCTGTTGATACAATACTTAGTATTATCAATGCAGGTGTGACCAGGGGGTCGTGAGAAAGAAGCTTGGTGAACACACACACACACACACACACACACACACACACACACACACACACACACACACACGCCGCATCCCTTCATCACTTTTAGCTGTAATCTCATGGGCCAAACAGAAATAGCTGTG
>OMKZ01036908.1:7755-18659 GCA_900302535.1 Neoniphon sammara | reverse complement strand
CACTGCGAGACGAGGGGAAGTCAGCATTTCTAAACGTCAAACCAGAACACACCTCAGACTTGTTTTTTTTTTTTTTTCAGTGATCCATCAAGCTTTCTGGTAAATGAAAGGCGACGATGTCAAGGTCTTGTGGAAATATCGCTGTCATTATTCTGGCCCACAGGTGGAAAGTCAATCAAAGTTCAACAGGCCCTCATTTGCATGCATTTGAATAATGTTTTGCATATTCATCAGCAAGTGCTAGGGCCTAATGATTATGCACACAGGATGGTGCATAGCATTTGGATACTAAACCTGTTTAAATGGTTTTTGTCTGGCAAGCACTTTAAAGTCTTTAATATCTCTCGAGGTCAAACAATAGCTGACCTCACTAGCATAAAATATGTCTGCATCACACCAGGGACTCTCATCAGGTAGACCATTGATGATCAAACAAGTGGAAGTAATGTCCTAGGCAAGATTTGAACATGGAATATTTGTGAGATGTGTGTTTGATCACCTTCTGGGGTTCTTTCTTGCAGTCTGGGACTCCAAAGTACAGCGTGTCATCTGCATATAGTGTGAGCGAGGCATGACATTGTAGTAGACTTGTACACGGAAAAATTTCATATTGGTGTAGCAGTTAATGCAGAAAATGCAGGTCGCTTTATGTTTACATGGATTAATATTTTGCTGTATTGCTTATAGAACCATTCCAATCATTATGATTTACATGCTACAGAGCCTTGCACTCCCAGGCGCTCATAACGTGCTGCGTCATACGTCCCAGTTTCTGTCCAGTTCAGTCCAGCTTCTTTCTGTTACATTGCTGCCTGGTTTGCCCTGCTGGCTGTGTTCGTGCAAATCTTGCAAAACATTGCAAGCCGTTCTTTTTACAGCTATACATGAGAGTAGATCCAACAAGAACATGCATCATAAAGCAGTTGCATGGCCATGTGTTGCGACACTGCTGCAAAAATTCCAATTGAAAATCGATCAATTAAGGTTATCAAACATCCAGGTCATGGTGTATCTACAGTTAAGTCAGAGGCAGAGGTTGTATCAGTCACAGACTTTGCACCTGATTTGATTCAGATCTTCACGGAAATTTGTCACGACGTGTTACCCATATGTGAACGAACATACGAAGAAAAGAAAAAGTCCAATCCAAGACGATGATTGTTTTAGCATTGTTTTTCATGGACATTAGTCTCTAATATTTTCCTGTTGAAGTTTTATGCCATCGTTCTCATACTGATTGAAATTTCTGTCCAGTTGGGTGTTGTTTTTTCCCCCGATTGAGCTGGTTACACAGGGCATTCTTATTCTGATCAGGCTCTTATTCCTATTATTATTGGAATAGTAAGGTCCATGTTAAATGTAGTCGTTGTTCCTGTTGAAGAGTATATTCACCTTCAGTCCAGCTGTCCCATCTCTCTCTCTCTTTTTGTCCAATATGAATAGATTGAGTTCATTCTCCAGCTGATCCTCTTTCCTCCTCCTCCCTATCTGTTGCCCAGCACTAAACTGGCTTTTGTGAAGAATGCCCAGACCCCTAAGAGCCTTTAGTGCTGATACTGGAGAAAATCTACATATGGGGGCTGTTGGAAGTGAGTCCCTGGAAGCAGTGGCTCTTTACAGTCAGCTACACTATGGGTGGGGGGGCCCATTAATTCACTTCTGCTGCAAAGCCTGGTGGAATGACTCAATGGGTTTGCACTGAGAGAAATGCCTTGGCTTTTGATTGATCTTGTCAGGATTCACTCACAGCGAAAAGGTCAGGATGAGCTGCCTCCTCTCTTCTAAGCCAATCAGATGGCTGCCAATCCGGGATAATGATTTCCCTCTGGATGTGGTTGGCTCATAAGGTTTGCAGGCATGATGTCATCCAATCCCACGGATGCTTCTGACGCAGAGTTGTGAGGTTTAATCCAAAGACCCCAGGCAGTTTGAGAAGTTACTGTACATATGTCAGTAGTATGAGTCATGAAGTGACCAATGGATTTTTTTTTTTTTTTAGTATTTTAGGATGACTTCACAGCATGAAGGGATTTTGTTTATTTAGTCCTTCAGTTAGGGTTATACATTGAGATTTGTGCTGCACTATTTCTGCAGATGTCTGTTGAAATTATTTAGTTTTATTATATCGTTAGCCTAATGTTTTAGTTTTGTGGAAAGGCTCACCTACATTTGTTTTGTCAGATGTGTAGAAGTTCCTTTTTAAATGAGATGTCATATTAAATCATAGGACACGCTCTTCAGAATGATTGCTCACATGAAAGTTAAACTAAGACCAAAGTTAATTAAATTAAGACCTTTGTTAACATGTGAGATGGTATCGTAAAATTTATTTTTGAATTCCTCCATTGTTTATACAAGTTTTGTAAATGTTTTACTTCCTAGTATGAATTTTACAATGGCCCTTATGGCTAGAAGCCTGTATTTAATAGTATGAGTGATTAAGCAAATACTCTCTTATTGTATCACTACAAAGCACTGGGGGGATGCGGTCAGTCTCTGTGACTTCTAATACCAAACTCAGTAGCTTGAAGGCCGGCCAACTAAGGGCTTCTACCACAGGCTGTAAAATACAGGCCCCTGAAATTATTATAAAATAAAAATTAAATCACTGAGTATCAAAGCTTGAAGCTGGGTTACACACCTGAGAGCCAGTCTCTCAATCTCTGAATGGGGAAGATAGTGCTCTCTGCCCAGTCTTGGATTCAGTATGCTACACCACACTGAACTAGACTCTGCTGCACTGTTGGGGGGTTTAATCAGACACCTGTTGGGCCATTCACTTCCAGGCATTTATTTATTTTTAGCATTTTGTGGGTGTGTGTGTGGGTGTCTGTGTTTGCTTGTACGTGTTGTGCATGTTAGTGCGCATTTACAGTGTGTTTGTGTGTGTGTGTATTCACTTGTAAGTTGAGTGTGTTTTACTGAGATGCTGCAGTCCCCTCACAGTGGAGAGAAGCGGTCATATCAGGTCATGGTAACGATTGTGCCAGCTTAGCTGAGCAAAGCCTCAGTTCAGTTCAGTTATAAATGTAAAACTTTTGACCTTTTTTAACAGTAGAGGTGTTTATGACAGTGCATTTTATACTTTAAATCTTGAAATCCATTTTTACAGTAGTAGTACAATAGTGATGAGCACATTTTTAAAACTGGCATAAGAGCAAGCTTCAACATTGCTGCTAGCAGGTTGCTAACCCACCTCTCTCCTCTTGTGATGCTAATAGGAGCATGAAGTGCACTGTGCGTTTTCAGATAGGGAATTATTGTAGGAAGTGCACTGCTTCAGATATAGAGCATTTTAATTGTTCATTATCAAATACATTGATGTGAAGAGTTCTGTTCTAAAATCAAGCAATGAGCCATGAGAGGCAGTTTTAACCGTGATTTTTGATCAGCAAAGAGGCAGTCGTAATTTTGTTAAATGGTGACACGCCATTGTGTTAAAAAGCAAATGCTTAAAATAATGTTTATTTTTTCTCAGTAATAATTAAATACAACAGTATGGTGGTGTTTCCATGACAAAACTTGCATCTGTGCAAACAAGAGAACTGCCCGTTCAAAGAAATGACAGCACCACCATGGGGCTCAAAAACCTTATATTCCTTCAGTGTACATTTTTTCTTACACCATTTTCAAACACCATTTCAGATATTATTTATCTATGATTATGTGTTTGCATTAATATAACAGAGTACATGGACATTAATGTTCTTTTTATGCTGAGGGAATGCCAACACTTATGCCAACCTTGTTAATGTTTTGTAATGTTAATAAAAAGTGTGTGTGAATAAGAAAGTACCTTTGGATGCAACTTGACCATAAACACCATTTCAGATATTCTTTATTGAGCATGTACTATCAGATTATGCATTTTTGTTAATACAACAGAGGTATGGAGATGATTCTTCTTTTTATATCGAGGGAACAGAGGATTTAGGTAACACTGAAGGAAAACAGGGCTCTGGTGAACATTGTGTGGAGCCCCCACAATGCAGGTGCCACACTTCCAGTAAGTGCAGTATGCTTCTGTGCAACAGGCAACTTTTTCTTTATCTGCAAACAGACATTCATACTTGAACATGCACGCAACTTGAAAGAGCGAGCAAAGTCAATTTCCTGCACAATTACTCTGCACGTTTTCCATGCTTTTTATTTATTTATTTATTTATTTTTTTTCCTGGACAAGTTTAATTTAGACAGCACTGGACCACTGTGTCCATAAAATTCACTGGTTACTGTGAATATGATGATTATTGACATACCAATATAGGTGTGTTAGCTCAGTTAGCGCAGTTTCCCCATGGTAAGACTCAGGTTTGATCTCTTGCTCTCTGTGTGGAGTTTGCACGTCCTCCTCATGTTCACATGGCCTGTTTCCTCCCACATTCCAGAGACATGCTAGTCAGGTCAGTTGGAGACTGTGTATTGCCTGTAGGCATGACTGTATGTGTCTGTCTGTGTTAGCCCAATGATGAACTGTGGTGACCTGTCCTGTTTCCCTTCTGCCTTCTGCCCAGTGCATGCTGGGCTTGGCTCTAACCCCATGTGACCTGAGAAGGCTTAAGCGGGCGGAGAAAATCAAGGCCTATCAGAACTGAGGACCATCCATTTATGTAATACTATTAAAAGAAAAAAAAACATCTCTTGAAGTGAGGTGGTGTAATTTTGTCAACCAAGGATTTATCTTTTAAGACGCACCACACTTTGTTTTATTTTCGTGGTCTTCATCATTTTGCAAGAGTAGGTGTCGATGCTTTCAGCTGGTGGGTATCTCATTTGGGAGTGAAAGTGTTCATAAGCTGGACATGAGAGTGAGCGGACCCTGGCATTTCAAAGTGCTGTGTTACCGTTTGAAGAGTTTTGCAACAATACGAGGCTTTTTATATATTATGTAGGTTGTGCCTCTCCATTTCAGATGTGCAGATCAGAGCGATTTGTTATCTTTGAGGATCACAGGAATTGGTGAGATCGGTGTATTTGCCTGCATGTGTGTGTGTGTGTGTGTTTTCGTGTGTAAGTGTACATGACATAGTGTGTGAGTATGTGCGTAGTAGTGATTTACCGCCACTCAGAGGAGCTCATAAAGGTTAGCAGGCTCACTCAATGCATGATGCTAAATTTAGCCTGTGTTTCAAGCAGCCCCACACACGAGTTGAGTAGATTTCTACGGTATCAAACCAAACGCTGGCATGTTACAGTATTGAAGAGATATGCCCTTTTGTTATTTGAAGGTATTAATTATCGAGATGGGAGGCCATTGTTATGGCAATGGTTTTGGGAAAGCAATCCAATTTTGAGTGTCAAGTGTGCAAGAAGGAAAAGTTCTGTTTTAATGACTGTCTTGCGCCTGAGGCTCAATTCAGTCTGGTTTTCCAGAATGGAGAGGAGTTATTCTGGATGGGAGTGGAGATAATACAAGAATAATCCGGTCTTTTTGATCAAAGGCGCTGTCACACAGGTGGAATCGTTCGGTGAAGAGAAGGGCTTGCGGGATGCCGAAACCACACTTTTAATTTTGTCTTCTCGCTTCACTCTCACACTTAAATCTGTAAATTGCGAGCCCCACTCAAGAGCATCTGATATTTACTAGTGCCATTTAGGAGCTGAAGAAAACTGTAGTACTCTGATTTGGAGAGCTCTGCAGGAGAGAGGCAGTTTTGGGGGTGTGTAGATTTTTTTTTTTTTTTTTGTAATCCAAGGGAGAGTGGTTAGTCCACTTTTCTCCTTCCTGTTAAGATGTGAAATGTTGAAATAACTGAAACAGGCCAACAATGTGGTCTCCCACTGCTAGAAATGTAACATGCCTCCTGCACCTCGTTTGTGAGCGATTTGAAGGTCTATCAGCTGAGCTCTTCAGGTATTTTTTTCCTTTCATTATTTGAACAGACTTCTAATGTCTGGACCACATTACTGTCTTTTTGTAACTGCTCTCACGCAGCTCTGGCACACGCTCCATTTATTTGCGGGTGAAAAGTTGCCCTGCAGATGCTGCTGCCCAAGTGGTTTGCCACCACATCATGACCTCAGATCCTCCAGCTTGGCTTTGTGTAACATGTGCAGCGGGTTGGAAAGAGAACATATGCCAGAGATACTGTACACTGTGTTGTTTTCTCTCATAGGATGTACAGTAACACGGTTGTTGTACTCAAAAGAGTTATTCCACAAGCAAGGGGCAAGTGGCAGGTATCAGACTGAGATTTGGCACATCTAGTATACAGTAGAATATTATTTCGATATGAATATGTTGTAGAAAGTGTAGTGTGTAAACAGCAGTGTCCCCTAAATGAGCTACTGCAGTGCAAACATAATGGTTCCTCAGTGGTTTACACCAGGGTAAAGACTGTTTCAAGTGCATTTGAGATTTTATAAATTACCTTATTATTTCAAGGTCAGAAGGAAATTTAACACATGAGACTAGCTTTAAGTGAAGTTATGGATGGTTTGACCCAGTAACTGCTAATTCAGCAACTAAACCAAAGAAAAACTAATTTAGGGACAAACTGAGGCAAAACGATGTTTTAGTTGATGGAACTGGCCACAAACTGTAATGAATAGAAAAAAAAAGGGCAGTTTGTTGAAGGCGTGTTTATAAGACTGGCATGACACTGTCATAACAGTGACATGATAGCTTGTTATTGAGTGTCATTCATTCGCTTGACACTCTCTTGGCTAATGTCAAGCTGTCAGGACAAAAACAAATTTCACCTTTGGGGGGGAAAGTGACATAATTAACTGAATGACACTAAATAACAGCATTCATAAATATTCATTAATGTTCATGGCAGCTATCATGTCACAGTTATGACATTGTTATGTCAGTCATATGGAGACAACTTCAAATAAAATATTACCAAGAAATGACTTGGCGGGCAGCTGATCTTGGGCACCCAGCGTCCTTGGGGATGTCAGTTTCTGTCACCCTCTTGTTTGCCTGCCCATTTTCATCAGCGGCATCTGCAGGCCGCTGTCACTCCAGCTAGCAAGACATATTAATAAATGACATCTGATACCATGGCAGGAAGTTGTGTAAGATTCTGTAATCTGATTGGTTCAGTGAGGAGAAGGGGGCTGTGTCTGGTGTTTCGGGTGATGTCATCGCTGCCCCTGTTGAAAAATCACACAGAGGGGAGGCGAGACGTGAAGGGAATGTACAGTAGGGAAATAGGAAGAGCTGACTTGCACAAAATGAATGCCAAGCTGTCCCCCAAAGACAGAGCATGCTTAAGCGTGCACTCCGTACAAATGCAATAATCTTCAAGCATATGTTCACTCCTGGACTGTATTCCTCTTTGATGCAAAAAAGGCAGGAAATCACAAAACGGTGTGAACAGATGAATACATTTAAGGGGTTCCTGACTCCGCTGGGGTTTTTGCCTTGATAGTTTATATCACACAATTGATGTGTGAATTTTTTAAACATTTATTTATCCAGGGAAGGGCTGCTGAACGTGCATTTCTCTTTTTAAGCAACATCCTGCTTCACATTCACACGGTGACACATTCACACTTTGGAGCTGCCCAGCACAGCCACAGTATTCTTCTGGTGACTGTTGAGCAGCTGCTGCAGCTGCTGGGGTTTAACTTTTACCCAATGGCACCTTCATGGTCGACGTTAAGGGGCCAGGGACTGTCCATCATTCATTCTCTTCACCCAGATTTTTCGGTTGGCCGGTGGCAACCCTCTAGCCGCAAGCACACAGCTCAAATGCTCCGGGGAGGGGGGAGTGTTACGCGTTCACTCAACTCGCCAAGATTTTAGAGTAAAGATGTGAACTAATAGCATCTGGCAGGAGTGGCTGCTGCGCATTGCTAGCCTGCTGCTTATGTCTTGTTTGTAGGGAAGGCTTGTTGTGCTTCCATGGGAGGTATGTGTCCATTCGCATTAGCGCCAGAGCGGCTTACTGCAGAGAAGCCTGAGGTGAGCTGTTGGGTCGCTGGTGGTGACATCACATGCTAGTGTCTGACATCATCGGTAACGGCAACGGAGATGAGTGAGTGACACGTGTGCGTGTATGCGGCGCGCGCGCGCGTGTGTGTGTGTGTGCGTGTGTGTGTGTGTGTGTGTGTGTGTGTGTGTGTGTGTGTGCGCACGTGCTGACACTGACAGGTGCATCTCCCAGACCTGCATGCCTAGTTGTGCACGTTAGCATGTGTACAAGTAGGCACAGATGATTTATAGAGGATTTGCTGGTGAGATTTATTTATATGAAGAGTTCAGACTCACTAGTATGGAGTATTGAGAGGGTTTTTTTTTCAACCTGGAATCAGATGGACTAGGGCTGTGCGCTGCAAAAAATCTCTGCTTACCAAGTCATTTTGTCATATTGAGTCTTACAGTCTTATTTTTCTTAAAACAAGGTAAAAGAAAATCTGCCAGTGGGATGAGATAATCCAACTTGTTTCCAATGCATTTTCACTTGCTTCTGGATTTTTTCTAGGACCAAGCATAAATAAATTGAAACAAGGCAGAATAAGGCAGATCAGCCCACCAGGATCAAGAAAATGACACTTGGTTCAAGAAAATTGTGGAAACAAAGTTGATTAGCATTGGAAACAGGTGGGACTATCTCATCCCACTGTCAGATTTTTTACCTTGTTTGAAGAAAAACAAGATTTTAGCCATAACAATTCAGTCATTGAATTAATGCACTGATTAAAAATTCTGCTGATTCAACTTCAGTGAACTGCTAAAAGAAATACTACGTTGGCCTAAATCAAATCATTCAGGCTGATCTAAAAGAATTCTATGAACTCAAACTTTTTCTTATTTTTTTACAATATTGCACCTGTTTATTTAATGGATTTAAAATTTTAGCTAAAATCAACAAATTAAACAAATTAAACTAGAAGGTGCACTCAGAGTGCAACACTTGCGGCCTGCATGTTTGCCAGTGAAATGCTATAGGACCAATTATGCGTGCAAAATGCTTCCATTGGTTCAAGGTCACTGAACGTGACCTTGGATAAAGGTCATGTGACCAATAGAAATGTCATATATGACTTTATATTAGTGTTTAGTAACCAAATGCATCTTTTACCAATTCACTGATATGGCTGTTACAAATACTCCCTATGTACGAGCACTGGGCCGAAACATTGACCTTACCCTGTGACCTTTGACCTTTGACAGATTGTTCTTAAAATCCAATCAGTTCCTCCTTTCCTGAAGAACTGAATCAAAACTGTTTGAGTTATGCTGCACACACACACACACACACACACACACACACACACACACACGCATTGACGGACAAGACCAAAAACAATACCCCCACCTGTGCTACTGTGTGCTCGGTTGTTATTATTCACAAAATAAACCCCCCAAAAAAGTTATTTAATTGAATGGGCAACTAGTGAATTGTGAATCGAATTGAAGCTCTGTAAAGCTAAAGATTCACAGCCTTCAACTGCACACATGCACACTCATGGACACACACACACACACACACACACACACACACACACACACACACACATTCATGCACAAGCTCTGTCATCTTAGATGTGTGCACACAAAAAAAGACTCATTGTGCTGCTGAAAGAACAAACCGGAAATAAATAATTTGAGAGTGCAATGAAACAAACACGGAGCTCTTTTCTTTTTGTCAATATTTTCTTCCGAGATTATACGAACAACCTCGCTGTTTCTCTCATTAAAATGAAAGGTCATGAATTAGAGTACTTATGTAAAGGTGGCTGCAGAGGACCTTCTTCTGTTCAGCTTCAGCTGATTTGTTTGTAAGCTCAGCACTGAGTTCTGGCAGCTGAACAGGCGGACTGAACCGGCTCTTTAGCCGCTCACTTAAATGTTAAATGTGAGACTTTGTGTGTCTGTCTGCAGACCTGTGTCAGTGTGTGTGCCTGTGTGTGGTTGTGCATGTGATTGTGTGCTGGTGTGTTAGCTCCCCTGTGAGTGTGTGTGAGCAGATGTACATTAAAGTGTAGAAAATAGGGAACATTGGCTCTTTCCATACAGTAGACTTAGCAGGTGAATCTACCCTGAAAGCGTGATCCCTTATTAATATCACCTTCTACAACAAATCCATTTCAACCATGAAGCAAAGATGCAAATGAAGGTGAGGAGACAGGTGAAAGACAAATTTCTAATCTTTGATAGGAGTGAGTCATGGCTTGTGCAAAACGGGGGTGAAATTCAGTATCATGAAGGTGTATTTAATATTATGCTCACCCGGTGTATGTGTGTGTGCGTTCATGCGTGTGTGTGGTTCATGCACCGCGTATTTGCTGAAAAGTGAGCTGTGAAAAATGAGGGAATGTGTAACCCTCGCTGGCAGATGTACGCGAGAAAACATATTTTCGGCTCATACGCCAATGGGTCTGAAGGCCCCGTAGTTAATGGAGTTTGCAAGCATGTGCACCGATGAACTCTTATAGGAAGTGACAGTGCAGTGATGATATGCCATGTAGTCATGAATATCTAAGAACTGCTGAGTGGAAGCCATCCAAACAGCCTGGTTAATGTCTCAGAGGACGATAAAAGTTCTCCACGTCTTACTAGATGTGGATGCCCGTTGTTGTGGGTGTGGATCTGGTTTGCTTCTGTTGGGACATGGTCAAATTGGCACGCTCTAAAAAGTAAAAGGGCTTTGAGGCACCTTACAACCTCTTCAGAAACCGCTCAGCTACCCTCATGTTACCTCCACGAATATCTTTGCATTTGGGGGTTCATCAAGAATCTATTTAGGGATATTTTTTTCTAAGGGCAGTTTCACATATATGGCTTTAAAATAATCTGCCCCAGAGTGCATTGTGTTCTCTAAGTTGTGTTTCACACTGCCATAATTGCAAATGAAGCTTTTGATACATTCTTAATGGTAGATGGCAGCGGTCTGTGGATGCAGCATGCACTGCAAAAATCTCTATCAAGTTATTTTGTGTCATATTCA
>OMKZ01036906.1:7239-25512 GCA_900302535.1 Neoniphon sammara | reverse complement strand
GTACTTCAACAATAAGATGGTGTCGGAGCAAAACAGCCTTATCTCTGTCCGCCACTCAAAATATGCTTCTCTCACCTTTACATTGATTGTACCTCACACAGACAGAGACACATGCAGTGTGTCCCAGGATCATGCGGCAGCTTGGCCCTTGGGGCTTTCAGGTGAGACACACGCAGACTGAGGAGACGCAGCATGCTGCAACCTGACAAAGCATACAGCTGTGTGCACGCAAACACACACAAATCTCTTTCCTACAAACACACTCGGCTGTGGAAGAACAATACCTTGGCTCGAGAAGTGACAGGCTCTGTAAATCCGGCCATAGCAAGCTGGAAAGTTTCCTCCCAGCTCCTATACAGCAACACCTACAAAAACGTACTGACTGGGCCCTGACTGAGCAAACAGCCTAACAGGACATGGGATCTAACGTGTGGATCCAGCAGGATCATTCATCTCCATCAAAACACACTCCACTAGCTGTTGTTTTGAAGTCATCTTGTGCGATCTGTGATGGAAGGGCCTGCTTGATGCTTTGATCCTGCCCAGGTCAACCTCGTGGCTCAACTTGGAACAGGATGGGATGCTTTATGTGGCAGGGTGAGATAAGAGAAAAGGAGTGGGGGAGTGTCCCAACTGAAAGATCATGAAGATACACAGCCATACTGAGCTGTGTATCTTTATGGCTCTTTAGCATGCAGTTTTTCAGATCATACATCCCTCAGACAGAATAGTAAAATTTAAAGGGCATCTCCTTGCTCTGTGACTATGAGCTCATGCGCCTCCAATGCATTACCTTCTGCTCTGGTCATTTTTAGGTCGGCCTACTCTGCTCCGACTCTTAACCCAAGAAAGCACTGAAGCAACCATAACTTTAAAGAAGACCGTTCAGTGTCTTTAAAACAGAAACATCGTAGGCTAGACCTTGTTACGCTGAGTATGCCGATGACGTTTGTGCTAAAAATATTTTATTATGGAGAGAGAAAGATCAGCTTTGAATATAGCCTCGTGGTGCTGATACCGAGTTTGAGTTTTTAATGGTCAGGTTGGTGAGTGATTTACTTGAGATGAACATGGTAAGTATTGATGCAATGCAAAGAGAGCTGTGCCGGTCATGGATTTCTTTAGTAGTTTATCCAAGCAACTACAACAACAACAACAACAAAAAAAAAAGATATGCATTTTCATAAGAATCAGAATGCAAATGCTGGTGCAAATCAACTTCAGCTTATCAGACAGACTGATAAAGATATTTAAGTGCTTTCTAAACAAAAGGCAATGATTGTTTTGTTCTGTTTCTTACTTGACAGTTGTATTAAATGACACACTGAAAAAGGTCACAGAATACATTTTGTGATCAGCCAAATATTGGCAGTGAAAACACTTTTCAGACTGAGACCAATATTGTTTTTTAAAGCCAACACCAATTGTCTGCTGCGATATCTGTCAATCCTTAACTTCATGAGCATAGTTTTAGGATAACCTGAGTATTAACACTTCTTTCAGTTTTTCTAAATATCCTCCTGGCTAGTTTCAGTCTTCCTTTTAGTTTCGATAACCTTGGGGAGGGCTTGCTTCTACGTTTGGCTTGGATCTGGCGGTCAGTCACTTTGAACCCGCTTAACTGAGCAAGACTGAGATAACAGGCCTCCCATAGTGCTCCACACACACACACACACACACAGACACACACACAGTCACACACTCTCACACACGCAGCGCCGCACGCATGACTTCCCCTAACATGGCACTGCCCTGTCTCCAGGGCCTGATAAAACGGCACATTTCAACTTCAACAAGAAAGGGGACATGGTGAAGAGGGAAATCAAAGTGAGAGAGGAGCAGCAAAGGAACGAGAGGGGAAACGAGTGTGTGTGTGACTGAGGTATGTTAGCTTCCAGCAGCTAACCTGTGTTTGGCACGAGAGCGGAAATGCGAGACAAGGCTATGTCCACATTGTCACCCGGGGCAGTTCAGAGAGGGACACAAACATGAACACACACACACACACACACACACACACACACACACACACACAGCTGTTTGCCTCAAGAGTTCACTGGGTCAGAGTTCACATGGGAGAACAAAACTTGACACCCACACACACAGATTACAAAAAAAGATGCAACGGTGGGAGGAGAGAAGGCAGAAAATGTTGTGAAATCCACCAACCAACTTCATGGGTGACAAATACGCAGAGAAAGAGAAACAGCAAGAAACGCAGACAGATAAATGCAGGCAGAGACAAAGAAACGGAAACCGAGAGAAAAGAGTAACAGTGAGACGAAGAGTGACTGAGACAGAGAGAGACAGAAAGGCAGAGCGAGAGAGGGAAACAGAAACACAGAGAGAGAGAGAGAGATTTTGCCTAATCTGGCCATGGCTGCCTCTCTTAATAACATAGTGGGTAGTTACTTCCCATCTGATAGCAGCTATGAAAGACTGATTCTTTCATCTTTCTCACACAAGGCAGAACAATGTTACACTGTGTGCTTCTGTCAGTGTGTGTGTGTGTGTGTGTGTGTGTGTGTGTGTGAGAGAGAGTGAGAGAGTGAGAGAGAGAGAGAGAGAACCCAAGCCTGCATTTAATGGAAGAGGAGCGACAGCTGAGGCTGAACAAACAGCTGTATCTCTTCAACGCCTGCACTCCTCCCCTCCCGCTCCCTCGTTCCCTCTCTCTCCCTGAATGAGCCCCTCACACCCCTCGCTCTGATCCTCCTCTCCCACGGAGCAGCATGGCCAGGGGCTACACACTCTCTCTCTCTCTACACACACACACACACACACACGCACGCACACACGCACGCACGCACGCACACACAATATCCGCCCGAGCTACACAGACTGTATTAGTTCGAACCTCTGTTCTCCTCTCAGAAGACAAGCACAGACAGGATGCATGAGCTACCAAACATTCATCTCTATTGACTAAAAATAGGCAAGACATTGTTTCCAGCAGCACTGTCGCCCTCCCCTCCCTCTCCCCAAACCCCTCCAGCCCTCCCTGCGCTACCAGACCCTCACTAGGGTACAAAAGACTACAGAAAAACTACAAAACTACAGATATGTCGAGATTATCTTTCCACACGCAAAAAAAAGCAAGAGGCTTAGACCGATCCTGTAAGTCTTTCTAGGTACCAGTGGAATTATTAATGGCAGTTCTTTTGAAATACCTGGCAATACCTGGATTGTATACACAAGCCACTACTTTGTATCCACATTCTGGTCACATTTATTAGTGTTAGTATTCCATTGCACTATTTTGGTTGCGGTGCCCATGCTGCTTCCATTTTACACTGTTTAGAATAGGCCATGACGCAGAGAACGTTTTTCATTTCACTATCCACTTGTGTAAGATCAAATATCAACACAGCTGACTTGAAATCTTGTCTCACCACTATAGGGGCTGTAAAGAGACCCGGTTTAACAGTTTGTGTGTGTGTGTACATACGGTGTGTGCGTGTGTGTGATGAGTGCAGGCATGTGAGCGAGCGGCCCATCACCCTCTGCACGTCTAGACTCGTCCTTGTGGGAAACGTGACAATGGTAAAAGGAAGCAGGTTGTCTCAGTCACGCAGATCTAAACGGATTCCTCGACATGACAGAGAGCAATGCATCTACTCGAGACGTGAATCATCACTATTCATCTATCTGAGAGGTGCTGGGCGGAGAAAAGAGGGATAAGAGCAGAACAAAGGCGAAAACAAGTAACGAGAGGGTGAGGCTTCGAACTCGCGCGCTGTTCTCAACGGCAAGATACCCACAATGTACCTGAGACTGGCTTGTTGGGAAAATGCAGGGGGACGAAATTGTGTTTGAGAGAGAAAACATGTAGAGTAAGAGAGAGCAGAAAGAAGAAAGCACAAATGAGGAGAGATGGAGAGAGAAAGCCAGGAGAGATTGTGTTTTTCTGTATCTGATCTATTGTCTTTGGCAGGGTTCAGAACCAAGTTCACAAGTTTCCATGACATAGCCGAGGCTCAGCTCTCAGTTTAGCTGCCAAGCCAAGACACTCGGGGGGGGGCAGACAGATAGATAGAGCTGTGTGTCTCGGCCTGAAGCCTCGACCAGTGAGAAACCCTGAGATGGGATCAGGGTGTCATGCAGGGAAGTGGAAGGGCGCAGCGTTTGTCTGTTTATGCATACGCAGCCAGTGGTGGGATTATACGTGTGTGTCTACATGTACACACACTGAGCTTTGGTCCCAGCTCTCTCAATATATAAACCTGAAAGCCGCGGTAGTCCAGACCCCCCAGTCAGAAAGACTGGTCACGGCCTGAAATCAGTTACTGTTTACGTTTTCAATACTTACAGGATAAGTTAGCAAAGACACAAATCTCCCAAAAACTTGGCTTATTCCCTTAAGAAAGGCACTGCTCCCTCTGTACTCCATGACTCTGTACTCCATGTTTAGTCTGAGGATCAAACATCCTCCAAAGAGACTATTCCAGATATGCAGAGCTGTGACACAGGAGGCATGAGCAAGGAACAGCCTGAAAGTATCAGGTGGATAAAGACCCTCATAGCTGACATTCTGCATGGCTCAGAGGCCAGGCCCGTCGCCGTAGCCCTGTCCCTTCACTCACCTTTGACCCCTGACCCCATGACCACTAACACCTACAGTCTCACACGTTGAGTCAGGTCAACACCTATTAGCTGCACTGGGCTTAAGCTCATTTTAAAGAAGCAACATAGATAAAATAAAAACACACATATACGCATGCATGCACACACACACAGAGATGAAAAGAAACTTAAGCTAACCATTCAGGCAGCCGAGAAACTCAAGGAAAAGTCTAGGCTATAAGTTTAGACGCAACTCATTATTGTAGAAGCAGTTGATTGGCTACCAACAGGTACAAACAGGTAGCCAATCAGGTACCCAATCAACACCCTGCTTGATGAAAAGCCATTGTTTTGCTTCTATTTGATGCGCTTACAGTCAGAGAGTGTATGGTGATAGGACAAAGTTTGGCAAAGACCATGTGCTCTATGTGACTGAGAATTTCAAATGTTGTAAACTGAATACTGAGCGCTAGGTCTGGGTGATATGATTATTATATCAATATAGAAATTATCTAGGCTTTGGGATATCTGTTTTGGATATTTGGACATTACAAGCTTTTTTCTGGTTTTAAAGGCTGGATTACAGTAACCGGATGCAATTTTCTGAACTCATTAGACTGCTGAACCTATTCTATTATTCTCTCTACCTGTCTACCTCTCTACCTGCCTCTACCTGTTTGGTCATCATATCCTCATTACTGCCTTTTGAGGAAATATCATATTAAAGTGCCAGTAGTCATCCCTACAATATCAGGATAATATCAAGAGAGGTTTCGGTCAAAAACATTGTGATATTTGATTTTATCCATATTGCCCAGCCCTGCTGTGTGCATGTGTTCTTCATCCCCATCTTTTTTCATCTATTCCTGTCTGACAGGCTCCAGTAGGCAAAGCCTGACTGGGATCTAACAAGGCGGTTAGGCATGGTGTGGCCTCATTGGCAAAAGCCTGAGACCAACATTCCAGCACTAGCTGTCACACCACTCACACACACGTTCAGCTGAACGGGCATGACCGAGGCTCAGGCAGCGTGGCCCCGAGGTGTCACAGCAGCATGTTTCACCTTGCCTACTGTCCTCTCTCCAGCTCTTTAGCTGTTCACCCACCACATCAAACTACAGTAGCCCTGCAATACATGATGTGGCTGGTAGTTTAACAAATCTTTTGTTTCCACCTGCATGTCTTTAGAGAGTACAGACCAATGAGATAAACACAAACACGATGACAAGGCCGAAGAATGATTTTAAGGACAGCTGAGGATATTTTTGGAGTGTGGATGGTGGTGGTCTCAGCGAGGGGGCGATGAGGGCTGATAAGGCCAGCAGAATCAGCCTCTCCATCTTCAAAACCCGGCTACGGCTCAGCCCAGTTCCACACAACCGAGAACTGTTTACACGAGACACCAGAAGGACAGAGGGAGGAAGCGGAGAGAAAGAGAGAGGGTGGGTGGGAGTGGTGGGGCATGTTAATGTAGTATATGTAGAGCATGGAGGAAACAGTCCCAAATGAATCTGAGAGAGAGTTAAATTTAGGCAGACAAAAAAGGGCTAAAACACCATCATGTCATGCACACAACAAGGGGTGAATGAGAGCAAAGTAATGGAAAAGAAAGGAGAGGAATCAATGAGGAAAGGAAGGTAAAATACAGTTTTGTAGTCCACTGGCTGTGTAGCCCTTCATGTGTGAGCCACTCCCTGCCAGTGGTTAAATACAGGCTTAAATGTAGTGAATGCTCTAGGCCTCCTGCCGCCGTTCAGCCTGTTGTGGTGTGTACTGTGGGGGGGAGGCCAGATTCAGCCATCAGTCATGGGTGACTGTCTGTGCACTCTCTGTTTCAACAGTATGTGTCCTAAAACTCTTGGCTGCCTCAACTACTCATAAACAAGCGGTGTGATTACAACATAGAAGGAACCAGAGGGATAAGACACTAATAACGAGACACTCCTATTAGAAGAGCTTGTTTTCTACTACTTCCTCAAATCCAGAGCGTTCTGAGCAAAAGAACAAAACAAAAAAAAAGGGGAGGAGGGGGCATTGCTCAATCTAAACAGTGAAACATGGTGCCTGCCTCAGAAATATCAGAAGTGAAAGTTAGAGGAGGCGTTATTCTGGCCTCTATCAGTCTCTCTCTCACATACATGCACACAGTCAGCGATGCAGACGCTAGCCAAGCTGAACATCCAAAACACCCACTTCAGCCAATTGCCTGAAGCATCAGAAACACCTCATATATGACAGCCTTTATCACGCACACAACCAGACGTAATATCATTATCAGTGTTCCAAACACAACTTATCAAACGCAGATATTGTTCATTACCCCTATAGTAACAGAAAATCTAGGTCTGTGCTGTATGGGGCCGGCAGGAAACTGGATCTGAGAAGCTTTGCCAACACAGAAGACAGAGCTCCGTCTTTGTTTTAGACCACTGCAGCAGTGACAGAGCCAAGGCTGTGCAGGCATCAGAAGAGAGTGTGACGACATGTGACTTCGCAGTTCCATCTGTGCTGAATGGATGTGCCAGACAGATACATGGAGTTACCCTGGCAACTGAGCAGCAGCGTCAGTTGGAGGTCATGCTCAGAAAATGAGAAGGCTTGATGCAGACCAAACTGCCTCCAGAATACCTATAGCGTCCAGCAAAAGACGAAAAGATTTCTGCCGTTCACTGAGAAGAAAACTCTATTAAACTGCTTGCAGTTATCGTGGTTTCGATAGGTGGTTCCACACACGTGTTGCATTTGGGAACATCCCTTAATCGTGTTGTGAACAAGATGTAATGCAGAGCAGGGTAACATAACCTGAGACAGACCAGGGTTTGAACTTGCTGACGCACGAGCCCGGCGGTGTTTTCTCCCTTTCTCTCATACACACACACATACGGCTCTGATTCTGAGAGGGGAGTTTCATTTCGCACACAGATGTAATCTCTAACTAATCACATTTGCAAGCCTTGGACAGAGCAGCTACACCACACTGCAGAACAGATGGGCCCACGTATACGAGGCAGCTCTGGGATTAGCCTAGCCCTGTAGGTGGAGGTGGGATGTAGAGTTACTAGGGGGAGATTACAAAAGAAAGTGGCTGGTGTTCAAATGACGTTAAGAGGAGCCTTTTTCAAGCAGGCCTAATCATTCAAAATTGGAAAACAGGCATCACTGTTGCATTTGGATCTAACGTGTGTAGGTACATCCTCTCTGAATCATTTATTCCCACTGACTGCACTAAAATCACTGTTTCAATGGAGAACTGTAGGCCAACAGGTTTGGAAAGACTAGAAAGCACTCAGCCAGAGACAACTCTGTGCTACACAAAGTGAAGTAATTAAAAATAAAAGCAGCACTGCAACAAAGTGAGCTGAATGATACCAAAAGTCCTACGGCCAGCATAGTAATTGCTGGATTAACCATATCCTCCAGAAGCTTACACTGTTTCTGTTGGCCGGTGACAGACATGCAGCATGACGTATTTGTTTACTGTGAGGAAGAGACGAAGAGCAGGAGAAACTCAAAAATACACAATGATAATTCAATGCGGCATTTGTCAAGGTATTATGTGCATGGGTGTTTCTTACACTGCTTAACACCAACAAGGCAAATCCCCAGGCTACTCTGTTTCCCACCACAGAGGATCATAGAATACTGAATCAACCATATTTTATTGGATTAAGCTCTAATCTCTGAGAAGACTACAGGGTAAACCTGTCAGAAGTACACTTCACACTCAATGACCGCTGTCTGATAAGCTGTTGTACTCTTTTTCCCCCACAGTGTTTTCCCAGCTGTAGTAACCCGTGACATCTCCCTGCTCTCCTGCGTTTACACTAAATCAGATGATGCCGAGTAACAACCAGAAGGAATTCCATCTCTGACATATGGAAAACTGAAGCCCTGCAGCATTTGGAAAGAATCAGGCTGCTTTTGGGCTAAACTTTAATTATAGTCTTATCAAACCACTCACTAAGACAATGCATTTAACACTGATGCCTGTCACTGTCGTTTTTTGTTTTTTTTCCCCAGTGAATTAATACAGCCTGCATCTATCTGACTATTCAAAGATGGTTCCTGTTTTCAGTATTTTTTCATAAGACACCCAGGCATGGTAAAAGCCTCTCAGTTATGGGTCTGAACCTGTGGCCTGTGGGGTCATATGTTGCCGTGTTGAGACCAGCAGCTCCACACAGCCGTACTCAATATCAATACAGAACATTCCTCACAGCTCTTTAAAACAGGGTCAGGAGGGCAAGCAACAGCAACATCACACATAAAGGACACTGACACAAAGAGTGTGTTAGAAAAAGCGTTTGGGGCAGAGGCAGGCTTTGTTTTAAACAAAACAAAGGCAGACTAATAGTGAAACAGGCTGTTGATTCTGTGCGAAAGCAATGCTGTTGAACTCAGTATACTAAGGACAAACAGAGGTAGCAATGACAGATGCAATCAGCCTGCCTGGAAGCAATTCCATTATGACTGAATTAGTGGAGGAATGGAGTGTGGAGAGACAGCTTTTAACTTTTTAAGTTGGATCAAAAATTGGAAGAATTATTATGAGTAATGTCACTGGTTCTCTTCTTCTGTGTAGCAATGCAAATTATGATAATGACATATTACTGTGCCCATTGTTATCCCATCTATTGTTGTAAAAAAAAAAAAAAAAAAACATTTAATGAAAACTTCAACATATACCTTCATTTTAATTATGATGCAACAACTAAGATCAAATCATTAATACAGGTTAAACATGTATTTTAATTTGATCAGGAACAACTAATTGTTCTTGAAATAGGAAGTACTTCTGGCATCATGTTACAAAAAGAGATTCAATACTGAAGACTTTCAGTCATTGAAATCGATATAATTGATCCACAGATGTGCTTACATTAACGGGGCTAAACAATAAATAAGCACATGTAGAATAGCTTCCTAAATGTTAGACCGCGAGGTAATCGCCCAGTCAGATTGTGAAAGCCTGAACACCTGACAGCTGAACTTGTGAGCAGCTCCTCTCGGTCATGCTCATTGACCAGCCTTCATAAATACATCCAAGCCATCGGGATCCAGAGCCGCTGAGTGGTCACCCCTTTACAGGCTGTTTTAACAAGACTCCCCAACTTGGTGACTTTTATTTCAAGATAACTTTAGGCCTCAACTTCGATGCATATTCTAGACCCCAAGTACTAGCTATCATTGTAGTATTGTTCGTGAATGAACCCACGCCACACCCAAAGCAGCCCACGACGGGGGACTGTACAGGGGGTTCACCACCAATGAGGTATCCACAAACAGGGCATGGCTTTGCTGAGCTAACAACACATCAGACATGTACGGGCGCAAAGATACAGTGGCTAAATGGGTCAACCTGAAGCCCCACGTCCCTCAAAGTAGTAGTGTGCCGTGTGGCGACCTAGGTAAACAGAGTAAGTTACAGATGAAACCCAAAACTGTTAACGTTAGCTAACTATGTCTCTCCCCAATCTTAAGCTTAGTAGGCAGGATTTGCACATTAGCATGTTGTAATGCGGGCTAGCTTACGTTAGCTTGGTAAGGGAGCGCATGATTTATTACTATATCAAACTCATCTTTTTAGTGGGGTGGGGCAACTTGATATCCATGTGAATGATTGTAAAGATAGCACAATGGCTAAATAAATCCAACGGACCACGCTTCTTATAGATAGTTTGCATTGCAAAGACCATGTCCAGTTGTACGAATAAATCACAGAGCCGCGGTCCCTTCACCCTCATAGATGCTGATCTAGTATGATAAGGGCGAACCCTGCACATCAAAACAAGCACACCCTAAACCGTTTGTGCGGCTTAACGTTAGCTAGCTGGCTAAAAGGTTGGCATTTCCATTGGTTTAATCTCCAATACTTATGAGGAATTTCGTGATTATGCTGCAAACGATAAGAAACTTTGTCCCATACTCCAGTACAACTCACCAAGTGCACCGTTTCTTCTTTCCTCTGCTAGGACTCAAGTCCGCTCATCAGTATCCAGTAGAACACTGCAGATTGCTAGCTAGTAGTTAAGCTAACGACCAGAGCGATGCGCCTCGCAACAGCTGTGTTCTGTTTTGAATGAGGGTTGAGGAGACGCACGGCCAACGGGCGGAGCTTCAGCGTGCAAGTGGGACCCACCCGCCCTCATCCAAAATAGAAAAGCCTCGCTTTATTCGTTTTATAGAGAGATCTTTTATTTATGTTTAAATTATTTGTCGGTTGCCAGATGAATTTCACGTAATGTCCTGACAGATAGATTCAGACAGATAGAGTTTCATAGGCCTCATTGATGTAATCCAAGGCTTTGCAACGAAAAGGCACTGTGTGTGTATTTTTGAAATACTGCAGAGTACATGTCTTTGATTTTGGCTCCCTCTTGTGGTCACAATGGTGGCGGCACAAGGTATTATAGGAGTGCATTGGGTTGTTTGTTTCTAGGGTATTGGATTCTACTTTTCTTAATAATTGTAGAATTTAAACAAGCAGATGTTAGCCGATTTCAATTGCATTTTGCACAAATAATTGTATAAAGTGACTTAATATGGGGATGTATTTGAGTAGTCAAGGATTCACTGGAGAGGCTCACGATTAATTTTCAAGTTGAAAATAAGGTGTCTTTTTCGAATGGTCTGACAATGAAAAAAGTGAAGTGAAGAGAAATAAAAACAATCTCTGCATCTCGCCAGTGTATATATTGGCTGATCATATGGGACAATAAGAGTGCACTGAGTTCAAATGGCTCATAAGCCCTGTGCTCATGGGCCATATCTCTGTCATTTCTATACTACACAGCAGAATGATGTAAACTGGCAAATAGAACGGATTATTCAGGCATATCAACTACGCAATAACAGACAACAAAAATCCAGTTGTGTGCCCATCTTAATTTTATTACATTTGAACATTCTAATACATGTTTGACTGAGAATCTACCTATACAAAAATTCAGGCTGTAATGGCCCCCTTGAATTGTTTTGTGTAAATTGTAGAAGAGGTAGAGAAAATAATTTTAACCATTCAAATAAGTCCCAAATCTTAAAGGACGACTCCAGTTTGTCTCAGCCTGGGTCTTATTGGGTCTTAAAAAAATGGATAAACTTGACTTGTGTGATGTACATTGAACCTGTACACAAAAATGCCCACGGAACATGATTGTTAAGCTATGAGAAGGGCAGTCCATCTCCAAATAACCTAACAATGAAGCAGGTGTGTAAAAAAACTATCGTCACCATTAGGCTTGATGGAAAAAACTATTACAATAAGATCCAGGCTGACACAATCTGGAATCACCCTTTAAATCAGCCATATCCTGACACTAAACCAGTACTGTCTGACTATATGCATAGGCTTTTTCACAAACAAACTGACAGACAACTAGGCCACCACATGTGATGACAAAATCAACACCATAAAGATTTATTCAACCGCATCACAATCACTCCCCAAACTTGAGCTGCCTTTCCTTCTCCAAACCATGCAGCTCTCTCGCTCTGTTCTTCAGCTCCTCTGCTTTCTTCTCATCCTTCTCTGTACCATCCCCAAGTTTGTACATGCGACTTGCATTGGCACAGCCCCACACATGTCCAAGCTCGCAGGCCTTGTTGGCGTATTTCAAGGCTAAAGTCATATCTGGTGGCAACCCTTTGGCATTGCCCTGAATGAACAAAGCACTGAGGTTAAAACAAGAAGGAGCAAAGCCACCAGCGCATGCTTTCTCATAGTACTGACGGGCTACTGTGGCATCAGCTCCTCCATCTATGGCTCGTCCATCATGGGCTAACAGACCTACATTATGGCAGGCATCAATGGACTTCTTTCCTCCAGCACTGCAGGAGCGCATAAAGCAGGAGTAGGCTGTTTTCAGACACTCAGTCACCCCACCTGGTGGAAAGATTTAGGAACTCAGTCACAAGTGTCAATTCACTGGTTTTCTTGTGTCATTCTCAAAACATTTTCTTAAAATGTTTGTTTCACTTGTAGATTACTGCCCCAACTCCTGTAACACATAATGTATAGTGAATCTCCATCTAAAGAGGGTGTAAATAAATAGGCAACAACAATAAGGAGTATCACTAGTGTACCTTTGCCTGTGACATGGTAAGCCCCCAGTTTATAGCAGCTCTCTCCATGTCCATTTGTTTCACAGTTATGTTTGAGCACTTGTGCCGTGGATTCATAGTTTTTCTTCACCCCCTCCAAGTAGTCAGCTAGCCTTTGGCATCCTATAACAAGATGCCACAGAAGAAGAGATTAAAAATAACATCCATTACCAAGAATGCAAGCAGATACATCATTCAAGCAGATACATTCAAGATTAAACATATTGATCAAATGTTTTACTAGATTCACAATTTCAAAGGCTGTTCAGCACCAGAGTTGTGGACAGCGCAGGCTTTTTACCTTCAGGATCCTTCTCTCGGTAACACTGGTAGCTGTATTCCACCCCCAAATTGTCCAAAAACTGCTTCACTTCCTTTTCATCCTCAAAGTTTATGAGTCCAGCCATCTTCTAATTCAACTCAAAGTGCGGCCTGATCCTTTTAAGCGGTTTAATATAACCTTACAACAGTCACATGTGCTGAAGACTTACTACCACATCTACTACTTATGACCTTGTTGTGTGGAGGATGACTCGAAGTGTTCGAAATGAGTTGTCCGTAAAAAAACCCCAAAATCCTCAGATATAATCACCATTAAGCTTAAGCTTGTAAAAACCTAACTATGATTATGTTCATAGTTGTACCCCTTCCAAAACTAGACGTTAAGGTAGATTATGACACTCATGCGTCCCTCTAGCTGACGTCTTCCTGGTTTCATAACCCTTTCCAACGGGCTTCCGTAGTTCAGCCCCTTCGCTAATGTACTTCCAGTGTTGTGACCTTTGTTTACTGTCTGTCTTGTCAAAAATAGCAGCAACTGCTTGCGGTGAAAAAGCTATGCTCTAATAGGTTCTTTAAATCAGACCTACTTCTTCTGTTACTCTTTGATCGATATGCTTTCAGGATGAAATGTCAAATAGCAGAGAACTATGTACGTTTTTGCACGACATCCGATTTTCCACAACAGCAGCACCAACAAGTTAGCTAGCTAGTTGGCTAACATTCGCCTCAGCTATCGCGTCGTCCTCTTGCAACTATTTTCAGCAAGATTAGCCTAGCGTCAAGCTCGCAAGCAGGTGAACGCTGCAAATCGAGACGGCTACATTTGAGTCGGTCGACGGCTAGCAAGCTTTACTGAAATCTGTCGCGGTACAGAAGATCGCTTTTTGCTTGCAGCAGCTATAAGTAGCCCATAGTTTACGTTAACCATGGCCTATAATTTCCTAAGCACGGTGAGTTGCATTTGAATGGAATTATTAATCGTTTTTAATTAATGATATTTGGAAATGCTTATTCTTACTCGTGACTGCATGAATGAAATGTTATATTCTAGAACAAGCACGAAGGATGCATGTATCTCAAGTTGCCATATATAACCCAAACATCCACTTATGTTTTCAGGATGAGGCGTCTCCAGCATCTCTGACAGACCTCTGTCTGACGTATGTCAGCCAGAACTTGGAGTGTTTTTGTGTGAAGCACCCTGATGGGTCTCTCTGTCTCAGAGAGGCAATACTCTTTCCACAAGAGCTAGCAGATCAGCTGCTGGCCAAGATGGCCATTGAGGGTGAGTGCAATCATGGACCTCCAATGCTCCTCTAGTGATTCTGATCCTGCATAAATGAACACACTTAACGCAGATAACAATTGTTGATCAGTCTGGAAATAACATATGTTTCAATAGAAATCACCCACTGAATACTCAGAAGTCTCACCTGAATAATTACTATGACAATCTCTATAATAATGAAATGTCCAAAACAAATTATTTTTTTCTGGCACACATTGCCTGAATGGATTGTGAATGTTAGGGAGACCCTGCCCTATGTCTACAGAGGGACAATTATGCATGGCTGGGTTTGTGTTCAATCCTGCTTGAATACCAAATCAAGCAGTTAAATTATGCTCCTTCTGTTTCAGGTCTGTTGAATGACAGTACAGTGGGTGTGTTCCGTAACTGTGAGTACCTGCGGTTGAGGCGAGCGTGCATCCGTACAGCGCGCATCTCTGCAGAGGCTTTCCAGAGAGCCCTGTGTCCTCACAGACTACTGGAGCTGGATGCTGCCAGGGTCAATGCAGACCTCACCATTGCTGATATACTGCAGGGACTGGCCACCAATAAACACTGCCAGGTAAAGAGAGTGTGACAAACAGACTGTGAGTTGGTGTTAGAGGGAAAGATAACCTTACTATCAAACCACCTTTTATATTCTCAGTTTTAAAAATACCACTGTATCTCTGTGTACACATATAAAAACTGACTACACTTGTGTGTTTGTTGTTTCTCCTCTTATTTTATCGTTCTTTAACCTTCCTACAGGAGTCCCTCCAGCGACTTGCTTTAACTGGTCTCACCATGACTTCTGTGGAGGAACCAATCCGGCACCCCTTCAGCTCTCTCCAGGGCCTTCGCTCCCTCTCTCTAGCCAACGTAGACTTCTATGACTCGGGACTTGCCGACGTGTGTTCGCTGCCTCGGCTGGAGAGCCTCGATCTCTCCAACACCTCCGTCACCAACCTGACCCCCCTGCTGGGCCTGAGGGAGAGGCTCCGCTCGCTAACACTGCACCAGCTGAAGAGGCTGGAGATGAGCACCGCACAGCTGCTGGGAGTCATAGGGCAGCTGGATCTGTTGCAGGTTAGTCGCAAAGTAGCGTTGAATAGTCACTTTTTCTGTTTCTTAATTTTAGTTTACAAGTATCAGGCCTTAGATGTCATTAAATGGTCTTAAATTTGAGGTTTTAATTTCAACATCAACATTTTATCTAATTTCAGTCATCCATCTACTTTTTGTTAAAAAGACTTATTATCCATCAAAATCAACATTTCTGATGCTATAAAACTGTAATAAAACTAAAAGTCTGCAGCTATCTCATACTGCCTTTATACCGACCTGCTACTTTAACCCATTGGGAAAATGCCTTTTCTCGATTAACCCAGCTCACTTTGTACTTACTTGCCATGCTGACCTGTAGAGGAAAAGGCAGGAAAATCCTTGTATATACCCATCCCAAGTTTTGTGTAAAAAAAAGTCATGGTTGGATTTATTACAGTATTTATTTACAGAATCATCTAGTTAGTAACCTACCATACTCCTTTCTGACACTCACCTCTGTGCTGGACCAAATATGTAGTGCTTAGCTTTACACCTATCCGCAGTGTTATTGAATAAGAAAAACATGATTTGTCCATAAAAAAACCATTAAATTCTGTTCAAATTTGTCTTAAAAAAGGTATTGAAAAGCATTAAATTTAACCCTCTGATACCTGCAGACACCCCATAGTCTTTTAAGAGATAACTTTTCAAAATGAATTTTGTCAGATTGTACTTACAATGATTGTGTGTGTGTGTGTGTAAATCTTACCTATGCAGCACTTGGACATCAGTGATGATAAGCAGTTTACCTCTGATGTGGCTCGTCAACTGCTTGGACAGCCAGGGATCCTGCCTGCTCTCGTTTCCCTGGATGTGTCAGGGAGAAAACAGGTCTGTGTGTGTGTGTGTGTGTGTGTGAGTGTGTTAATCAGTGGACAGGTGTGTGAATGGGAGAGAAAGGATACAGACGTATCTGAGGATGTCATGTTGTTATTTCTTGTGTGTGTGAATGCTTCAGGTGACAGATGCAGCTGTTAAGGCATTTGTTGAGGAGAGACCAGGGATGACCTTCATGGGACTTTTGGCCACAGATGCCGGTTTTTCTGATTTCCTTTCTGGAGAGGGAAATCTAAAGGTACGAGTGGACATATATGTTTGCAATTAATGTGTGTAAACATAAAAGTGTGCTTAACTGTTGTATGTGTATGTGCAAAGGTTACAGGAGAAGCCAACGAGACCCAGATCTGTGAGGCCTTGCGTCGGTACAGTGAGAGGGAGGGGTTTGTGCGAGAAGCGCTGTTTCATCTGTTCAGCTTAACACACGTCATGGAGAAACCTCGGCCTGATATCCTTAAGGTGCACCTACATAATTATCCTTGGATATACACACACTTTTCTGGCTCAATGGAGGTAGAATCCCTCAGGTTTAGCTTTAAGAATGTACTACAGATGCGTTACTCCCCTGTTCTCTTGCGTCTCTTTAGCTGGTGGTTTTGGGTATGAAGAATCACCCTGCCACCCTGAATGTCCAGCTGGCAGCCAGCGCATGTGTATTCAACCTGACCAAGCAGGATCTGGCAGCAGGAATGCCAGTTCGGCTGTTGGGTACAGTCACCCAGCTACTACTGGAGGCCATGAGGACATTCCCAAACCACCAACAGGTAGCCGCATGCTTTCCCTGCTCTCTCTTAGTAGCATACACCATGCATGCCGTCTTAATCACAAGAGCAGGATTGGATCTAAAAGTTGAGTCGTGCCAAGAAGTCTAAGCTCGACGTCAGAGTTGATGCTATTGTAAACCACCCTAACAGGCTGTTAGGTAGTTTTCTCATCAGGTAAATGTGGTCAGGCATTGTTCAGTTTGTGCTCTGACGTCCATTTTATATTCTCTGTCTCCAGCTGCAGAAGAATTGTCTTCTGTCCCTGTGCAGTGATCGAATTCTACAGGAAGTTCCCTTCAACAGGTGGGACATATGCACAGTCTTGAGATTATACTACTATTAATACTACTATAACCACTGCTACTACTACAGCTGCTAATATTAATAAATAATAATATATCCATAATGCTATTAATACTTAATCTTTGTATATATAGAACTTTTTAACACTGTTACAAAGCTCTTTACAGAATAGTGTATATGAACAAAAAAAACATTAAGGAGAACCCTAACTGAAGCTCAATGCAAGCAAAACAAAGAACACAAATGTAAAATATAAAACCGGAGTACAAGGACAGTTAATAAAATGTAATTACATAAAAGCCCACCTGTCAAAAGCATGGTAGACGTCTGGTGTGAATGGTTTGCTCCCTCTCCCTGTGTGCCAGGTTTGAGGCTGCCAAGCTGGTCATGCAGTGGCTGTGCAACCATGAAGACCAGAACATGCAGAGAATGGCTGTTGCTATTATTTCCATATTGGCTGCTAAGGTACATGTGGTGTAGTTGCACTGATTCGTGTGTGGTGTTAATACACTCTTTGCCGGTGTGTTTGGCCATTCTTGGACCTTTACTAAGAGATGATTCCCTTTTCCAGTTGTCCACAGAGCAGACGGCCCAGTTGGGAGCAGAGCTGTTCATAGTGAAGGTAAGATTCTCAGCCAGGCTGCATTATGTTTTGGCTTGGTAGATGGTAGATTCTCACGACATGTTATGCTTTCTCTCCTCGCCTGCAGCAACTCCTCCACATCGTGCGTCAGAAGGCAACTCAGGGCGTGGTTGATGCCACCCTCAAATTTACACTGAGCGCACTCTGGAATCTCACAGATGAATCACCAACAACCTGCCGCCATTTTATAGAGAACCAGGGTCTGGATCTGTTCATTAAAGTCCTGGAGGTACACAAAAATATACACATGTACAGACAAGCAAACAGCCAACACCACATGCATGTAAACATACGAAAATAGCTCAGAGCTGATTACCGTACTAGTTAATCATCACACACTATCACTTATTTCTCTGTGAAAGTGTGTGTGCCCAGGGGGAAGGCTGACTCATGCTTGTTTTTTGTCA